>PVIR01000536.1:0-171552 GCA_004026965.1 Petromus typicus
GCCCTCAGAGGTGGTGGGTGCTGGCCTTGGAGTGAGAACTCAGAGTCTAGGAGGGGCTGGGTGTGGTTCTAGGGACGGGTTGGAGGGCTGGGTCAGTGCCAGCATTCTGCCACACATCTCTTCACTTCGTCTTCACTGTGAAATGGGTGCTGGTGTCTCCCCGCCTCACTGAGTAGAAGGTGGTGGAGACCCATGGGTGTCATGGTCACACAGCTGTTGGCCCCGTAGCGAGAATTTGACCTACAGGGGCTCTCCTCAAAAGTCACAAGGAAAATAAGGGTCCCCATGCTGCTGCAGTGCCCTCACCACGCCTGTGAGCGGCTGGCTGTTCTCTGTCTTGTTTGCACTCTGCTCCAAAGTTTGAATCCACAGTGACATTAATTTGCTGATCAAGCGCTTGCAGTAGGTCATGTAGCATGAGCACCTGTGATATGCTAATACATTTCCAAGGAGATTATTGTAATGTGCTAAATGGAAAACTTAAAGGTTACTTGTTCCCTTGCAGTCTATAAACTGTTTTATGGAAAAGTCATAACTGAAATAACCAAAGTGTCAGGAAGAAAAAAAAAAAAGTAGGAAATCTAATCAACAATTCCTTTATAATTTGCTTGTCTTCCTGATTTTATTTGGTATTTTGGCAAGGTGCCAGTCTGAGTATTGTTCTGGGCAGAGGAAAAGGGCATCTGGAAGAGAATTGCAGAATCACAAATGATACAGCTCATGGGCCTCAATTAAATATGCTAAGCCTCTGATTTTATAGAGGAAGTGAGCTCTCCATTCCTAGAAGCATTCAAGTATCTTAGGGGTGGCCTTTTGGACTAGGTCTATTGAGAAGATCTGTGCATTCTGTGGTTGATAATGCTGGAGATGCCCAAAGTGCCCTCCATCCCCGAGCTTTTAGGTCCTCAGAACATAGGTCTGGTTTAAAGAAGCAAAGCAACTTCTCCACAGTCACACAGCAAATTCAAAACTGGATCTGAATCTGGAAGGTCAGGTCCTGGCTCGTTCTGGACTGTCCAGGGGAAGAGGCTAGAAGGACTGGGGTGGGGCAGGGGTAGTCTCAACTTCCATGGGAGGCCGTGGAGGTGTTTTTGTCTCAGCGCTGCTGAAGAATACTGCAGCTCAAGGCAATGAGTGAGACACCAAGAGGGCACTGAGCAGCTCAGTCACCAGACTTGACCTGTGGCAGGGAACTCAGTCTAGGAAGGGCTCAGCCTGGTCCTGGGCATGGGTTGGAGGGCTGGGTCTGTGACGCATCTGAGAGTGGCTCTGGCCTCCCAGAGGCCGGCACACCAGGTCAGGAGAGGAGGTAGCTGCCAGCAGGCAGCAGTGGCTCAGACTCTAGCAGCTCCCATGAGGTACAGGCCTCTCTGGGAGGGCCTGGCCTCCGCCAGTGGTCACAGTGGTGTGTTGTGCAGGGGCAGCAGCTTTCTGTCTTCTGATTCTGTAGGTCAGGCCCAACCCCACTGGGAACTCTTTCCTGGAGACACCTTTCTCACATCGCCAGGTGGTGCTGAGTCCCTGGGATGGGACTGAGGAGGCCACTGCAGGGCCCAGGATAGGCTCTGCTCTGATCTGTGCCTGTGGGGCTGGGAGCTTGGGCGGCATCTAAACCTACGGTTCTTAGATGCTAAAGAGATACTGCGGAGGTTCTGGATCTGGCCAGACTTGGTCTTGGGGAAAGACATGGAAAGCAGGTGGGTCCTGGATCATCCTTGAACTGTCTGCTGTCCTCTGCATGGTGACACCAGAGAGGGACAGGCTGGCTAGTTCTGTATGTTGCTCTGGTAACACTCAAGCCTCAGGTGAGTACGAGGAGACAGGAGAGGGAGAGAAGCCCTGAGTGCCTGGCAGAGGGAGGGTACCAAAGGGTGATGGGTACAGTTCTGGAGCTTGCCAGCCTCTTCCATGGATGCTGAGCATAGCAGGAGGGCAGCGGTCTGGGGAGTCAGCGCTGTTCCTGCTTGGGTAGCTTGAGGAACTGTGCAGGGAAAGAGGTCACACGTTCACCTGGCTTCCCCTCCCTGCTTGGCTACGTCACCTACCTTCCATCCTCTTGAGTGGTAATGTTTATGTCCCGACATACTTTGTTCTACTTGGAAAGCTTGTATCCTGACTACAGATGGAGAGGTCCCTGTTCTCTCTCTCTCTTTTTTCCTCTAACAAAAGCAAACTGTGAGGCTGAACTCAGCAACATGGGCCAGGGCGCTTTCATCCAGGCCTGGCCTCTGGTGCTGTCACAGCTTCAGTTCCAGGAGCACAGGTGTCCCTGGAATGGCAAGAGGGAGTGGGAACAGGGAAGCTGTCCCAGGATAAAGGTCCCTGAACCTGAGAGGGAGTGGCACTGCCCTCCCTGAGCACCTTCTTACAGTGCCGCCCACCTGCCCAGTCTTCAGTGTTGGCACTCTCTGCCGATGTAGCTGCGCCCTTCCCTGTGAGTCTTCCAAAGCGGGTACAGTGAGTCATTTGGAACTCTAGGGAGATAAAGAGGGGGCACATATCAGCCACAAGGCAGGGAAGTGGCCCTTGGCTGGCGGCATTGCTGGGCTTCTTGTCTTCTACCTAGGTGGACTATGGTGCATGCCAGGCTTACCCACTCTGTCCCTCTGCCTCCAGCCTGGGGTCTGTGTGCTGCTTGGCACTCAGCTCAGCAACCTGTGGCCTTAGTCACTTGGTTTCTTGGAGCGTGTCCCCTTCTCTAGAATGACACACTGCATTGCTGTGTAGCACTTCTTGGAAGCACAGGGCTTAGAATAGTTACTGAACCCTTCAGCCGAAGTGGGCAGGATCCGGGTATCCTGTGGAGCCCTGAGATCACATTCTCCCATGGGGTGGCTAGGGCTTAGGGTTAGCGTTAGGTTAGGGCCTGAGGTCTGGCCAAAGCGCTCGGGACTGGGGACCTGCTCCCAAGCCTACTAGTAGGGGTGTTGGCAGGCTCAGCCCTTCCTCACCTGCTGGGGCCGCTGTATCTAAGGAACCTCAGAAGGGGGGGATTAGAGGGACGGGGTGCTGCAGCCTCACTCCGAAGCCAAGGCAGTCAGCTGCCAGTGTGGGATGTGCTGAGGGGATCCCGCAAGAGGAGGCCCAGGCCACTGCAGGAGCAGCCTGGTTCCCAGCTGCAACCTGCCCAGGATGCTGGTTCCTTTGCGGGCTAGTGAGCACGTTGGTGCCCACTGTTTCCCCTTCCTTCGATACAATTATAGATTAATTAATTCTCACCAAGTCATATCTGACCTACATCAGCGCCTCTGTAAGGCGGCAGAGCCAGAAGAAAGAATCATTCGGCTATATAAAAACAAGCGATCTATTTTAAAAGAGGGGCCTGCGAGTCCGCGCTTCCCAGCAGCCCTGTTACATAAGGCTCATTTAAAGGCAGCACGCCCGCCCGCGCCCGCGCGATTCACGGCTGGGCAGCTCCAGCTCGGGGTTAATCGTCCGATCAAGCCTGGCGCTGGAGGCTCTGTGAGCCGCTGAGGACACCCACCCCTCCCCCGCCCCGGAGCTGGGCCTGCGCCCCGAGCCGCGGCTCACCGAGCAGCCCCCTCCACAGCCCCGCCCAGCACGAGCTACACCCTATTTTAATTGTGGCCTCCTGGGGGCCAAGGGCCACGTTTCATTCATCATTGCGTTCTTGACACAAAGAGCCTGGGATCCCTTCGCGCTGAAGGAGGAGCTGTGATGCCCGACAGGCAGCGGTGGTGGGAGCGGTTTTCCACGCCCAGGAAGCTTTGAAATTCCTTCAGGCCTCAAGGCTGCTCTGCCCGGAAGGGGCCGCTGCAGTGCGGATGCCTCTGAGATGTAACCTGTGACCCGTGCGTGGGTAGGGGAGGGGAGGGGTGACGGGGCGTCTGTTCTGAGATCCGGGCCTGGGAGCCTACGGCTCCTGCCTCAGACTCACTTCACTCTTTCTAACTCTGCAGCATCCTCGGGAACCTGGGCGCGTTGCTGAGAGGCAGCCTGTCCAAGGTCAGCCATGCCCATAGACCCTGGCTCTATCCATGCCGGGCCCTGCTATCCTTCCCTTTTTCCCGGGTCACCTGGCCATTTGTTTTCTCTATGGGACCAGCCCTCGCATAGCCACTGGCCTCCATGTTGTCCCTCCTCCTGGCTGCTCCCTACACGCATGCTCCCTGCTTCTATGTGACCTTTAACACTGAAGTGGCTGACAAACATTCCAGCCTTCACCCTCCTGTCAACAACAGAACTGCCTTCATGGGGGCTTTTCTAGCTCTACCAGCCTGTCGCATGGACCTTGAAGCCAAGGTTGTGCCAGATGGGGGCGCGGCTGAGGACACTGACACGTGGCAGAGTCTCGGGGAAGCCCAATGTGATCTGCTTCTCCCTCCACAAAGTCTCACCCAGCCTGTCCACGGTAAGCACTGAGCACCGTCACCCTCCAATTACTTCTGCTGACGCCCAGTCATTCAACAGGCACTGAGTAAATTCAGAAAACAAGCCACAAGGGCCCTGCCTTCAGAGATGACCAGAACTTTTGGACCTGAGCAAAGTGCAAAGGAATCCAGGAGGGATCTGAGACCTCGGAATGGCAAAGGGGAAGAAGCTGGGTGAGTGTTCGGGGACCAGCATTCCAGATGTCAACAGCAGTCAGCTAGGACACCTGTCCTGCCTCACCTAGCTTCCTTGCTACAGTGGCGGCTCTGGGCCAGCAGCCCACACTGCAGAATGCTGGGGTCCTGGGGACTGAGAGTGAGTTTGAGTTCTGGGTAGAAATTCCATTTCCTGCAACTTTGACCAAATCCAGTGCCGGCCTCACCCAGAGCAGTCAAGTCAGTGTCTCTGCAGAGCCGGCTGTTTCAAAGGCCTGGAGGTACCCACACAGTGTGCATGTGCGGGTGTGTGAATTTTTCATTCAGCTCCAGGCTGTGATTCTAGTGGAGTATGGACACTCAAGAAGGACCTCTCCAGGCCTAGACAGAGAAGGAAGATCTCAGAGACCTTTCTCTGCCTGACTGAGGCGTGGACCTCACCAATGACACCTGGCCAGCCCTACTGCTATCCCAGTTCACTGATACCTGTGAGTACCTGTTGTCTAATACAGAATCCCAAAATAATAGGAAACACAATGACTCAAATACATCATCTCTTTGTATCAAAGGAACCTATTCCAGGATCCCCACAAATACTGAAATCCAAGGGTGCTCAAGTACCTGTGCAAAATGGTGTCGTGTTTTCATGTAACCCACGCACATCTTCCTCAGACATTAAATCACCCCCAGATTACTTCTAATACTGACTATGATGTAGACACTGTGTAAATAGTTGTTACATTGTATTGCTTGGGGAATAATGACAAGGAAAGAAAGTCTGTGCTTGTTTAGCATAGGTGCAGTTATTTCTCAGTCTTTGATTTGAGGGTGGTTGAATCTGTGGATTTGGAACCTGCTCATAGGGGGTTGACTGGGCTCCTGAAAGAGACAGATCCTGGCAGGGAGGCAGGAAGGTGAGCCTGGTTCTGCTGGCATGCCCCTGGATGAGCCACAGGTGCACCTGTTTGTGAAAAGTGGCTCTAGCACTTGGCAGCGCAGCTGTGTGGCCTGTGCAGAAGAAGACGCAGCAGCCCTCTGTCTGCAAGGGCCCTCAGTGCTGCCTGGTCCAGCTTCTCACAGCTCCCCACTGTGGGACATCTAACACATGTGGAAACTGAGGCCTGAGGAGTTGGGGTGACTCTGAGACCACATGGCTGGGAGGAGCTGGGGTGGAGTCTGGAGTTCAGTGACCCCCATCTGCAAAGGAGCCAGGTGTTTCCTGCTTTCCTGCCAGAGTTGCACCTAGGTGGACCTACCTTCCCAGCTCAGGTCTGTCTCAGAGGAGCTGAGATGCGAGCTCCATGATGGCCTCAGCCTCGAGGATGGCAGTGAACAGCCCCAGTAGGTGTCCCTGCTTCTCACCACTCCCTCAGGCTGGAAGGGAGCTGGTCTGGCAAGCCCCCAGCTGTGTGTTCTTGATTGAGTCACTTCGCCTCTGGCACCTCAGTTTCCCCCTTCCACACAGGGGGGCGATTGAGAGGACAGCACAATCGTGGCATGATTGCTTCCCAGGACCATCTCTGGCTGCACGTCCTCCCTGATGCTTGTCGCTTCCAGTGGCCTCTGTCCCCTCCCTTCCTCTTTCCTCCCTCTCCATTGAGGAGGCTGCACTGCACCAGGTTGTGCCTCCTCCTCAGCATTTTGTTCTAGTTTGCTGTCGTACAAATGTCATGGAAGAATTTAAATGAGGGGAAACTTCCTCAAAGGTTGTGTTTCTGGCAGGATTTCAGTTGTGGGTAATGAGGGGCATGGAGCGCCGTCCTGTGCTTTGGAGACAGTGGTGCAGCAGCAGTGGGACATGGAGACTGGCTCCCCTCCGATGCCTCCTGCTTCCCAGTTGTCATGGTTACCTGAGCACACACGTGTGTGCATACACACACACAAACATACCACATGCACACACACGTATGCACACACATAAAAGGGGTCTGATCAAGACAGTTACCCCCCTTAGGTCCTATCCTATGTCCTGTCCCTCTATGACTCTTATAGATCCTCCCAAGCCTCTTCGGATAATCCCGCAAGGGCTCTGGCCTCCTGACAGGTCCTCACTCATGCTGGACTAGCTTCAGGGTCCCTATTCCCCTCTTGATCCACCAGGACTGTCCATTGTTGGTGTCTCCAGGCTTCCCTGAGCACTGTGGCTTATTCAGGCCGTGGTCAGTGTGCTGGTCCACCTGAGGCTCTCACCCCGCGTCCAGGGACTTGGAGGCTCAAGGCTGGGCTCAGGATTGGGCAGGGGAGGGGCTTGCCCCCTCTTCCTCTGGCTCGTGTAGGCTGTGGTGGGTTCTGTGGGTACAGAGGCGACCACAGAATCTACAGTGGTGATCTGTAGAAGCGAGGGAGGGGTCCTAGGAGAAACAGAGCAGTCAGAGGGTCTCTGGCAGGCAGTCAGGGAGAGGTGACCATTCTGGGGGTTCCTAAAAGTAGGTGGAGTAGCATGGGGGGAAGTGAGTGGAGTATGGGCATTTGGGGTGAACAAAAAGAAGAGAGATTGGCGACCCCACCAGGCCTCCACCACAGTAGCTACCGGAACATGGATGTGAACCTGGGACCAGCAGCCCAACTTTCAAAGGAGAAACAGAGGCTCTGAGGGGCAGTGGACCTGACCTGGTATTGAGGTATCCGATTTATGCTTCACAGCTGTGAAAATTAAATAATACTAAAACCAGCTCAGCCTTGAAGAAGCACATAGACAGCAGGCAGCTCTCCCTGGCCGCTAGCCTGGGTGGGGAGAGTGGAGAGTGGGGGCCAGCTCGGAGGCAACATGAAGGTGATTAATCACTTTTCAATTAGCATGCAAGAGCTTGGTCTGAGGACGGGAGCAGGTTAGCTCCAGCTCACAGGGCTAGGCTCCCGCGCTTTTATGAATGTTGTGAGCTGAAATGGCAGGCGCAGTGCTGAGCAGGCAGCCCCAACCAAACACACAAGACACACAGCCCGGAGAGAAGAGATTGCAGACTGCTGGCTCCGCAGACTCCCAGGCCATGCTGCAGGGCAAGCTGGCCCAGGAACTGGGGGCTCAGAGGGCTGTCAGTGCTCCTAGAACAGTGACTGTTCTGCAGTAGAGACACAGACGTTCTCAAGGAAGGTGGCAGGTTTCTGATCTCTGGGCTGAGGTCAGGTTTCTATCAGGGTGGGGCTGTGATCAACTCGTGGCTCTATAAGAAGAAGGCCAGAGGCCTGTGTGCAAAGACAGCAGTGCTCCCTGTCTTTTCCTACGACTCTTCGCCTGCCTCAGGCCGGCCTCAATAAGTGCGGCCCCTTGACCTTGGACTCCACTGTGAGCCCAAACTAGGCTCTTCCTATCCCAACTCTCCCGGTCCATCATGTATCACTGCAGTAGAAAGGAAATGAACCGACAAGAGGACTTCACGAATCCAGACCCTCTTGCAGGGACTCTGATTTGGGTTCAGACTGAGCTCTGGCTGTCCCTGCATGAGACTGTCCCTCCCTTGGTGGGCTGGTGGAGACCACCAAGGTGGGGCCACAGGCAGTGGGGAGGGGCGCACTGGCCTGTGTGTCCCAGGAGCCCAGGCTCAGCGGCCCGACAGCCAAGGGCACATCGATCCCCCTCTCTGAGTTATTTGTGAGTTTGCGTCCTCGTGACAGCACTTGGCATTTGAGTCTAATGACTTGTTTAAATGGCTGCCGTTCCAGGAGCACTGACTAGTTCTTAGGTCCCCTCCTCAGGTAGGGACACCAGGCTTGATGTGCATCCTGCACCTTGTATCCTGGAGTGACGATACGGCTTTTGTGCCTTTTCTGTGTTTTTATCAGCAGTCAGTTTATAAACACCTGAGGAGACACCGAGGTCTCTTAGGGAGATTCACTGTGACCCATAAAAATTCACATTCATCAGGAGCTGCGTGTCCCTGCTGCAGAAAGCACATTCATACACTCATGTGCTGCTATTAATTCTTTTATAAATAACTTGATCATCACAGCTGCATATTATTTATGATAACTCTTACATTATTTAGAGCCAGCAGCTCTATGCTAATTACAGCTGCCGGCTGGGGCCGGCAGCAGCAGAGAGAGGTGGATGCCACTGTTTGGGTTTGAGGTGATGGGCCTGATATCCTCTTCTGTCCACATGCATCTCTGCCCAGGCAGCCTCATGTAGCAGACTGGTGGCCGCCGTGGCTCACACTCTGAGCCTCATACTGTTGAGCTGCGGCATTGATTACTCTGCAAGGCCTACCATGCTACATCTCTCTACCCATGTGCACAGAAGCAGGGACAATCCTCTTGCTTTGAGGACAGGACTCAAAGTCTGTGGATACTCAGCCTTCAGGTTGATGTGCCCCAGCTGTGTGGAGCTGTCCCCATCATTGTCCCTTCCATGGTTTCTTTCTTTGTGCCTCAGCAACCTCCCAGCACTTCCCAGGGGCCCCTGCTAAGGGCTGTACTGTCCTTGGAATGGGCTGCTTAATTCTCTCACACTGACCTGACCAGGAGGTGGGTGGGCGCAGGGTCCTTTCTTTTCCTGGCATCTGCTCCTCTCTCTTGGCTCTGGTTACCTCCCTAGCAGGGTGCCCTACAGTGACTCACCATGTAAGTTGGCTCTGTTGCCCTATGGCCCTAATGCAGCCTATGGGCTGGCAGATCATACTGCATTGGTCCACGGCTTGGTCTGGATGCAGTGTGCTAGACCAAAGTGTTATCATGTCGGTCCCTGCTGAAGCCTCACTCCTTGCCGTGTAGACACGTTCTACCTGCACCCTCACACAGTCTTCCCCAGATGTATGTCTGTGTCCTGATCTGTTTTTAATAAGGGCTGGCTGGTCTGTAGTGACATCACTGTGCTTTAATCACCTCCTCAGGCCCATCTACACACACAGCCACTTAGAGATCCAGGCATGGGACTGTAGCAGGTGACTGTCAGACATGTCTGTGGCTTTGAACACCCCTCATGCCCAGATTGGCTGTGCCTAGCCTGAAAGTCCCTGCCTGGCACAGGCACAACCAGCTCTGGGTCTGAGAAGGAGGATGTGTTCACCATGCAGCAGAGCCTGCACCTCTGTGTCTTCACTGCACAGGGTCTGTGCCTCGCTCCTTCACAGCCTATGTGAGGCTGGAAGAAAGTGGGGTCTCTCTTGCCAACCTGTTGGGCGGAGGGGATCTTCCTGCTCCTGAACCTTAGTGAAGCCTCACCACATATTCCCTGACCAAGTGCCCAGATCTCAGGTAATACAGATGCCCTCCAGGAGACGGTGTCCTGTGACAGCCCTTGTCCTCTCAGATGTGTGACAGGATGCAGAGCTGGGCTTCCTGGAAGAAATGGCCTATGTAGAGATGGCCATGCCCAGAGCCCAGGTGTCCCTCTGGGAAGGAGCTGGGTGGAGCCCGCTGTTCAGGCCCAGGCTGGGCCTCATGCAGGGTGCTGAGCACAGGGCAGCCTGACAGGAGCGGACCCCTGGGTGAGAAGGGGCCCTGGTGTGGAGGCAGTTTTGTTAAGTGCTCCCACTGAGGGCCTTTAGGCAGGCAGCAGGGTCTGCCTAGCCAGGCTAGAGTCCCTTTCTACGTAGAGCAGCCCTTTCCTAGCCTCCTGAGTCATTTACATGGATTTACATACATTGTTTCATGAGCCTTGATTGTGTCAGCAGCTCATTTTGAATCATGAATATGTTCACTTCCTGAGTGCTCCACTCCAGCCATGCACACACACACTCACCCCACCGTATTCTTTTCTCATTAGGAGCCACTGAAGACTCTTCATTTCTCATTTCTTGCTTAGCAACCTCCCTTTTGGGGGGGTCTGGGGGCTGGCTAGGCTTTGGGAAAAGCAGAGAGATCTGAGTGTGGATGGTGAATCTTGTGTCCCTTTAAAAGGCTGGAACCTCTTCCTGCCCTGGGCCTTCCCTGAGCTCCTGTGGGGACACAGCTGTGGGAGAGGCTGACTCCACAGTGGAATGAACATCAGTGACCACAGCTCATTCAGCCCTAAGGGACCAATGAGAAAACCACCTTTAGGGAAGTCTAGATGCCTACCTGGGCTCCGTAGGGTGATATCCTGGCCTGCACAGCCAGAAGCCTCCTTTAGGAGGCAGAAGGTCATATCTGCCACTGCCCAGCTATGTTCTGGTTGCCTCAGAACCTGCCAGAGAGCAGAAATGAGAGGCCTAGGACCTGATCACCTTCTGAGGCTTCTCCTTTGTAAGTGCATCATGCTTTGTGCTATACGCGCCAGTGGTACTAGGACTGGTGTAGTAGACCACCTGCTCTTCCCAGCTTGTCCTTCCTGCAACCCCAGAGTGGGCTACCCCATCACAGGTATCCATATCCTGTTCTGCTCTTCTTGGGCTTTTGGAAGCAGGGTCCCTGTCACCTGTGGCCTTTTATGTTGGCTGTGGTCAGTGTGATTTAACTCTGTCCCCAAAGATGCATGTGCACTCCTGCTGGGACAGGAGAGGCCTGGCTTACAACAAGGCCTCAGGTTGGAGGTGAGCTTTCTTGTGTTTCCACAGGTGGTGTCCAGGCCAAGCTGTGTATGATATGGGCTTTCTTTCTAAGGGGGATTTCAGACAAGCGCCATGGAGGTTGGATACCCATCTCTCTTTGGGCCTATTCTTTCTAAATTGTGCTTAAACACATGTGACAGTTAAGCTTAATTGTCAGCTTGACTGGTTTAGGAGCCGCCGTGTTGACTGGGAAAGCACCTTGCTGGGTGTATCTGGATGGCCACGGAGGTACAGCCTTGGAGTGTATATCTCATCTACTACCTCTTCTTTGTGGACATTGTTCCCTTACTCTGTTTTCCATGAACTGAGCAGCTTCTGTCATGCTGCTCATCCATGATGTTTCTGCCTTGGGTCCAGCTGACCATGGACAGAACCCCTCAAAACTGTGAGCTAAATTAAACTTCTCCTCCTTTAAATTGTGAGTGTTGAGTATTGTGTCTTAGTGAGAGGGAAGCTGATTAATACAATGCACACCTTATACTTAGCTTTTCCTTCTCCTGTTTTCCTTCTTTTTTGATATTAGAGATTGAACGCAGGACCTTTGAACTGAGCTACATTCCCAGACATTTTTAATTTATCTTTGCTTTGCTTTTCTTGAGATAGGTCTTACTAAGTCATTAAGTTGCTCACATTGAGCTTGAACTTGTGGTCCTTTTGCCTCAGCCTCCCAGAGAGCTGGGATTACAGGTATGTACCAATAAGCTTGGCCTATCTTTTAAGAGTACAGCTCATGGGACTAGGGATTTAGCTCAGTGGTTCTGTCACCTGCCTTGCAAGAGCAAGGGCCCGGGTTCCATTGCTGGTAACCACACCAGCAGTGGTGGGGCATGATGACTCACACCCATCAGCAATCAGATTCACATACCACAGTGCTAGCCATGATGGCTCGCACCTGTAATCCCAGCACTCAGGAGACAGAGGCAGGAGGATTGCTGTGAGTTCAAGGCTGAGTTCAGGGCCAGCCTGAACCACCAAAGTGAGACCTTGTCTCAAAAAAAAAGTACAACTCCTGAGCATTAGGTATGTCTTCATTGTTGTGCAACCATCACCACTGTCTGTTTCCACAGCTCATTTAACTTTGCAAAACAGAATCTCTGTCCACCCTAAACATAAAATCCATTGCTTCTGCTCATCCTCCTGCTCCCCCATCCCACTTTCTGCCTGTGAACTTGACTCCTCTAGGAATCCATGTGAGTGGAATGACAAAGCATTTGTGCTTTTGGTACTGCCTCATTTCATAGCAGAATGTCCTCTAGGTTCCCTCTTCCATGGCCTAGAATCCCCTTTCTTTTAACCTGAGCAACACTGTGTCCTATGTGTCTGTCCGCTCATCTGCCATAGATGCTCATATTGTACGCACCTGGGGCTCCAGGAACAAGGCTATTGTAATTACAGTGTGCAGGGTTTGCCTGAATCACTGCTTCTGATTCTCTCAGATCCATACATAGCCAGAAGTGGATCCCTCCCATCACATAGTCATGTTACATTTTGTTTTCTGAGGAGAACCATACTGTTCTTCTGCAGCAGCTGTTTCACAAGAGTTACAATTTTCCCAGGTTCTCACCAACTCTTGCCATTTCCTGGTTTTGATAGTGGTTACCATGAAGGGTGTGAGCCAGTGTCTCTCATGGTTTGGTTTACATTTCCAGTCAGTTGGTGACAGTGAACACCTCCACGTGTGCTTGTGCAGCCACTGGTACATCTTTGGAGAAACACTTATTCAGTCCTTGGCCCGACTTTTAATAGGCAGGGGACCTGGATGACCCCACTGTGAAGATAGAGAAGAAGAAAAAGGGGGAGGAGGAAGAGGAGGAAGAGGTGTCATTGGTGATGCTCTTGGGGCCCTTTGGATAGGTAGCTGCAGGGATGGAGGAGGTGACTGGGTGGCATTTTTAATGATAGTGACAATGAGGACAACAGAGAGGTGACACTCACAGGACTGCTGTTGATCAGAGCATGCCCTGAGTCATTGACTCCCAACCCCCAGCATGCCCTGCTCTCCTGCTTCCACAAACTTGGTATGTGCATAGGGAAGAGAACAAGGCCCTGTAGCTGTCACCAAGTCAGGGAGACACAATGACAGGTAGGGGAGGAAGTATTTATTGAGAACAGGCGCAGGAGCTGATCCCTCTGGCTTGAGAGGAAATTACAAACTATCCTATCAAGTGTGGGTATTGACTGAGGCTGAGACCAAATCTGACATTCATCCGCCTGCGTTTGACATTAGGAGCAATCCAGCAATCGGGATTTGCATAAATCTTGAAGCGACAGAGAGGGATCAAACAAGGGGTGGGGGACCTCTGCAAGGGGACAGCTGCTGGTGATGCCAGGTGGAGAGGCATCCTGCTGGCTGGAACCATGGTTGGCTCAGGGCAGGAATCTCTGTTGGGAAGAGGGTCCCTGTGGGTGGGAGTCATATGTGTCTCTCTGCTTTTTGTGATATGTGCACATAGAGGCAGGGAGGCATTGTCAGCCTTAGAGCACGTGGTCTGATGGAGGAGGCACTGGGTGGCATCCCTGCAGTGTCCCTGAGGAGGGGGTGCATCCGGCCTGAGCACAGACAAGCTTGTCCCTGAGCAGGGCTCTTGGTGGGGTGGTATGCCGGTGGGTGGGCTCCACTGGTGCCGGCTGGCTGTGTGGCCTCTGTCCCACAGGCTGCCCCTCCTTCCCTGGCCCCAACCTTCTTGCAGGCTGTCTTTATTCTGCCCCTTTCTTCCTTAACAAGAATGTCTCTGGACCCCCGTGGCCCCAAGTCTTTCCAGGCCCCGGTCCTTAGGGCTCCTGGGCTTCTTAATCAGAGCCTCAGCTCTCAGGCCTAGTTCTGCCACTCAGAGCATGATCCCATCCACTCCTGGTTCTGCCCAGCTCCTGGCCTGTGCTCACTGTGATAGTATGCAGATGCCATCCAGAACAAAGGCTGGGCAGCTGAGTGAGTCTGAAGGGACCTGGTCCTGGCTGTTGGGGTGTTCAGGGAAGGGCCCAGGGCCAGCTGCAGGAACCAGGGCTGCTCCTGATGCATGAATGAAAAGGGACAAGAGGTACAGAGAGAGGCTGGCAGGGCCTGACAGCCTTGGCAGTCATATTTGTCCAGCTTGATTGGGTCTTGGAATGGAGGAAGTGCTCAACCAAGCCCTTCCGGGTCCCACTGCTGGCACACACTGATGCGTGTGGGATCAGAAAGGCCTCCTGCTCAGGTCTGGCCCATTCGTAAGCAAACCCCAGATAGCAGTCAGCCCCCGCCTTGGCTGAGTAGATAGACTCAGGCGAACAGACAAGTGTCAGGATGCCAGTGTCCCCAGCTCACATGTGCAGAGTCCTGTCTGCTGGCACCCCACAGGCTGAGCACCGACAAGGGCTCCGGGATGCAGCAGCTGAGCAGCAGGGCCTTGCCAAAATCAAAGGTTCCATCTTCCCTCTTCCCAGTGCTGAACACAAACAGTGTGGTCACTTAATAAAGGCTGAGGTGCAGAGGCTACTATTGATCACAGGACTCCGGGCTGCACGTGGCAGAAGAAAGTCAATTTTTCCCTTCAGTTCAGTTCAGCAAACATCTATTGAGTGCTTACTGGGAGCCTGAACTTGGAGGGCCGAGTCCATGCCATGGGCCTCTGTCCAAGAAGAGGTCTGTGGTCTTTCCTTGTCCCCTTAGCAAGGATGCACAGCCCTGGGATCCTAAAGACTTTATCCCACTCAATCTGCATACCCACTAGGTGGGCTTGGGTAGCTGAGGATTTGTCCGGCTTTAAGAAAGATTCACCTGGGACACCTGACCCAGCAGCCTTAAGCATGGCGAAGCATCCTGTGGTGGGGGTGTGGGCATGGTGCCTGTGACCAGGGGCCTCGCTTTTCTCCATGGTAGAGGCAGTAGTGATGTAGGCAGGGATGGAGCTGCGCTCAGTGTGTGGGCTTTGGCTCCCTGGCTGTGTTCACTTCCTTTGCTGATGAGCACTCACTTCCCTTTGTGGAATGGGTCCCCTTCTCACAGCTGGGAAGGGGTAGCTGCAGTACCAGCAACAAGGCAGAGGCCACCATGGGGTCAATGTGGAGCCTGCTTTGACATCCACAGAGCCAGGTGACCCTGAACCCCTATTCAGGGTTGGGAAGGGATCGGGTGGTGGCAGGGTCTGTTTTTTCCCTTTGCTGCCCCTGCTACCCAATGCCCACATCCCCTATCGCCCTGCCTTGGCCTTGCTGGCTCCCAAGGCTTCCCTTGCTAAGAAGGTTCCAGAGCACAGACAAATCTGTGGATCACAGGTAGCCACTTCCTAAGGCTTTTGGTCTGCCCTCCAAACACCCAGGCAGGGCTCAGCCACCCACACAGCAGCTTATCCGTAGTGACACTGACTTGTGCTCAGTCCTAGTGGGATGCTGGAGGCTAGTGACAAGTTCTTCAGGTCACCTCACCTGGGGAGAGTGGCTGTTCTTTGAGATGACATAGCTAGAGTGAGAATTCAGAAATGAGAATTCCCCTGGCACATTGCTCCAACATGCAGGATACGCTCCCCTTCTGTGACCTCAGAGACCCTGGGGCACAAGGGCAGCACCAGGTAAAGGTTAAATAGACACACAGCCCAAGAGCCCCATGAGGAATGTGCTTTCTCAGTTTTCTAATCTCATGATCTGTGCATCTGACATCTGTCCACCTTGTGTCCCTCTTCCATCCATCAACTGTCTCTCCACCCACTTGTCCTTCCATCCATCCATTATTTGATGATCTGTTCTGATTCATCATTATCCATCCTCCCATCTACCCACTTTACCATTTGTCCATCCATCATTCCATCCTTCCATCCATCCACCCTTCATCTATTCACTGATTCATCCACACATCCGCTTTCTATTCATTATGTGTAGATTCCCCAACCTACCCTTCATGCATAACCAAGTACTCATGGTGACCCCAGCACAGCAGCCATGCAGACAGTGCTGCTCGTCAAAGCTGTCTTGTGTCTACCAACTCCCCACATTTACACTTGGGGGAGGAGCAGAGGCATGGACTCTTGGCAAGAGGCAAGGTTGCTGGGCACATATACAGTTGGCTTTGCAGTATGGACTTTGGTCCTGGATCCCTCGGTGACTTGGCTGGTGTCACTCAGTAATGGGAGCTGTTGGGGTCAGTGTTTCTGTTCTGGGTGTGGCTATGAGCCTGAGGAGAGCACTTCTCAATTGTACCCATGCCTACTGAGATGTCTCTAACATCCTGTTCTTGAGCCACCCAGGATAAGCTTATCTCTGAATACCCTGGTAGCTTCTGGGCATCCTTGAGTGAGTGGTTCACCCTCTCTGTTTCTCCACTGCATCTCCTTGTTACTTATGTGTAACTTCATCAGCATCATAGGCCTCCTGAGGGCTACTGTGCCTCAGGATGTCGGGGTGCATTATAGGAGATGAGAAGAGGAGTGATAGAGTGACTTGATGTTTCTCTGACATCTGTTGTTACATCTTGAAAATCTACTCTGCATTCATAATACAGCCATGTTTTTTTCCATTCTAAATGCAGTGAGTCAATTACCAGTCAAGTCACTTCCTTTCCCAGCCCTGTCTTCAAGCAATCTTAGTGCCCCACAGAGCAGAAAACTTCCAGGGCTCTGTGCATGCCCTGTAGTGTGATGCTGAGGACCAGGAGTGGGGCAGAGCTTGGCAGCCGGTGGAGACTAGGACGTGGATGCCCTGTGCTCAGGGCAGCGTGTGCCTGGATGTTGGAGGAGGACCACAGGCTCAGTGTCCAGATGTGCCCCTGGGGTGGGTGGTGGGGGAGTGGGGAAGGGCTGGAACTGTACAGGTGTGTAGCAAGTGCCCAGTAAATCTAAGTACCACATGGTTTTCTACTGTGTGCCTAAGGGTGGGCCCTATGGCTCCTCTGCCTCAGTTTCCTCTTTTGCTACATGTTTATTACCTGTTCATTCCTTTGCTTGTTTGTTAGTTCTGGCAGGTGTTGGGGTGCAGCAGTAGCCCTGTCGGGTGCATCTGCCATCTCACATACCCTTGGAACCACTGATCCATCCTGAAGCGTCCCACAGAGGACATTGCAGGGGGACGATTACAGCCACAACAGCTGCGACAGCTGCAGCTGAGAGGGTGCTGAGGGTTCCTGGTGCGAGGGCAGAGCTCTGGTTGTGTTAGAGAAGGGCTGAGTCTTTGATTTAAAACCTGGAAGGGTAGGCCCAAAGCTTATGGAAACATTCACAGCTGGCACTGGGCCTTGGGCATGGTCTCAAAAGTTGGGTGATCCCACCTAGATTGGGCCCTCGGGGCTGTTGCCACCAGCAGCAGCTGTGTAGGACCCAGCTGGGAGCAGGCTTTGTGCGGAGGATGTGCAGCACTGACCCGCACCCGGTGCAAATCACAGTACATCACAGCAGGGAGAAAGTGTACCCGCTGCTCCCCAGACCTGGTCAGACATCCTGAGAAAGGAGGGAGAGGCTGGCAGCTGGGATGCTTTCTAAGCCAGAAACCTGGCAGGTCAGTCATGCCACCATCTTCCCCTGTCATCACCCACTCATAAATCACTGCCTGCCCACCATGTCCAGGCTCCAGGCTAGCAGCAATTCCTCACAAAGGGATTGAACTTACAAATGGGCCTGATGTTTCTTCCTGGGCTCTAAATGCCAAGGAAGGGCAGTGAAGGAACAGAAGCCCACAGTCCAGGAGCAAAGGCTGTCTCTCCCATTGGAGACAAAACAGTATGTGAACTTTTCAGGAGTGTCTTTGAGGTTGTGAGGGCTGAAGGACTTTGCTCATGGACATGGAAATGGACTGTGCTAAGGGAAGACCTGTGTGACCAAGGCAGGTGAGAGTGATTTCAAATGTCATGCCACCTCCTGAGACTGAAGACACTTGTCCTGGCCAGTCATAGGTTGTGACGTCCCTGGAGCAGCTGTTTCGAGCTTTGAGGCGTGGGCACTGCTCGGGCCAGCAGATGTCATGTTTGTGCTTGGTGCACATGTGTCCCCAGGAGGCAGCACAGCAGAGGCTCCAGTACTGTCTTCCTCCTTGTGCCCCTCCCTCCTTGCATGGAGTGGCAGAGGGGTCTGGTGACTCAAACTGCGTGGGGGGAACTTCGAGTCCTTTCCCCAGTGGTTCCACTGCTAGTACCAGTGTCTCTAACATAATACCATGCTTGGGTCCCTGATGTGATGGTCATCATCTAAACTTAGTGACCTTCGCTCCACACCACCATCGCCCGACTGCCCCCATGGCACCCAGAGCCTACATTTGTTACCAACACTCCATCAATAATGTTAACAATACTGTTATTTCCATAGTTTTATAATCATCTTGAGAATCATCAGCCAAGACATCATCTCCTCAGTGACCTGAGCCAGACAGTCACCACCTTCGGAGATACACCACATTGGCCATCACTGTCCCTGAGATTTGTGTAATGGCCGGTTGGAGCTGATGGGCAGTGGGAAGGTTCACCAGGACCAGTGACTGCAGGTCCTGAGCAGGAAGTGGATGTGGTGTATGGGCAATCCCGACAGAGGGGCTGGCGCACCAGGAGCCCATATGGAGGGACCTGTGTCTCTTGGGCCTGTGCAGCTTCAGGCTGAGAGGTCTGAGGACTGGGGAGTGAAGGGGCTGGTGCTCACAAAACAGGATGAGTCTGACAGTGAGGAAGGTATTCAAGCCAGGAGCCAGACATAGAGGACCTTTATCCCCAGCTAGCAGGCAAGGAACTCAGGGACGGGCTTGGTAGGGCTTCCGGGTTGGACTTGGTGAGGGTAGTGGGCTGGGTTGCCAGATAAAACATAGATGACCCAATTCAATGTGAATTTTAAGTAAACAACAAATAACTTTTCAATGTCGATATACCCTAGATATTACATGGGAGCCCACAGTCCAGGAGCAAAGGCTGTCTATCCCATAGTAAACATTCAATTTGCTATGTATCTGAAATTCAAGTTTAATTGGTCATTCTATACGTACCATGGCCGGAGGGAGATGGGGTAGAAGCTTTGCTTCTGGTCACTGGGGAGAGAGGCGGCCTGAGAGTGGAGGCTCTAGTCAGTCCTCTTGCCCCTTAGATGAGTTTCAAGGCATCCCTTAGGGCCCCACCACAGCATCTTGCTCAGGGAAGGCTGAAACCTGAATGTGCTAGGGGCATGGAGGAATTCTCAGACTCTGGTCCCTGGGGCAGCTACTGGTTATTGCAGCCTCTGGACAAGTGTCTGAGTAGCCAGAGTATCTGTGACCAGACGCCTAGGCAGACCAGGTTGGAGACTCCAACCCCAAGACTGCCTTCCCTGGACCTCCCAGAGCCCTATGACTGCAGCCATGTGAGCTTGGGGATGCTTAGCATTGGCCCAGATCCTCTCAGGGCAGTGCCCAGAGTGTTAGGGAACAGGGCACTGCTGACTGTGGACACTAGCCGTGTCTGCTAGGAAACCTAGCAGATAAACAGGTCCCCAGGGCAGGACCCAGTGGGCTGTGGGGAGAGCTTCGCCTGACACCAGGTGTCTGGGGTCTGGCCTACTATGGTCCCTAGGGTGTTTAGAATCACTCTGCAATGGGGTCCTTAGAAAATCACAGTTTCCAATCTCATTTTCATTAGTAAATTAGTGTAATTTAATTAAAAACTCTAGAACAGGTAGATAGGTAAAATAAGCAGGAAAAAGTCATCCACAGCCCCAGGGCTCCAGGACCCCTCAGTCAGGGGCAATGTCATCTCACATCCTGGAGTGTGGTAACAGGCGGGGGAACCTCTCCTCAGCCTCTGTCCCAGTGGAATTACCATCCCGCCTAGCACGTCTCACCGGTGAGCTCACATGTGGATGGACATTTCATAGGGAAGCTGAGGCTCTGAAAAGCACCTGACCCTGGATTTCTGACATCGGGAAAACTGTGTTCCTGAGGAACACGCCGGCCTGTGCACCTACATGGGGAAAGGTCTGCTGCTCACTTTGCTCTGTGAGACCTTCCTGGGCGAGCAGGGGAGGAACCCAGGAGTTCTTAACATTGTCTTTATTGCCTTTTTCTTAAAGAAAATAAGATTGGAGGCTAGTATGGTAAATATTAAAGTTTAATAGTACAAGTGGAGATTTGATAATGGTAGCATTTCAGAAGGCCACCGAGGGGTCGTATGTGGGTATGGAGTGGCTTTTCTAGTCTTGTTTAAAATATTTTATAGGACATTTAAAAATGCTCTGGCCCTGTTTTCTCTGCTGATGTGACCACACCCACATGTGTCTTGGCTGGGTGGGAGGGACCATTCTGTTGTACAGAGTCCAGCTGGATGGTACCATTTGTCTGTGACGACCTGTCTCACTGGCTGGGCAGGTGGACCTGTCTTCATCAGCAACGTGAATCTAGGGGTGAGAGTCTGGTTTTGCTGGGCTTAGGGTATATGCCATGCAGTTTGGTGAATGCTTGGGGTAGAGTTGCCATGTTTAGAATATAAAAACAGAAAATCTGAATTTCAGAAAACAGTTTCAGTAAAATAAATGCCTTGTGGGCCATTAGGAACACAATTTATCAGAAGATTACTTGCAGGAACAGAGTAGCGTCCTTTTCTCTCCACTGTGGTTTCCAGGGATGTGTTTGGGCCTGGAAAGAGAGCAGCCAGGGCAGTGGTCTCGGCAGCAGCCCTGAGCAGCTTCTCTTTCTGTGGTCAGAGGCCAGCATGAGTGCTGCCAAGCAAAGGAGGAGCAGAGTCAGAAGAGAGAGTTGGAACCCATGCTGGGCAGCTGGGTGAGACCCAGGGCAGGACACCGCTTTGATGCGGCAGGGGATGGACTCCAAACCTCCAGCCTAGGGCAGGGACCAAGAGTGAAAGCTGTAGCCCAGTCTGACATTGAAGATGACCTCTGGGCCAAAACAGTCAGTTTGCATGGAAGGGGCAACCCAGACACAGGGCAAGGAGAGCCCCCAGCATTAGAGGCTCTTAGTATGTGCATACACGTGTGCATGTGCATACGTGTTTGTGTGTGTGTGTGTGTGTGTGTGTGTGTGTGTGTGCTTGTGTATTTATGCTTGTGCAAGAAAATCCAAACCTCCCTGTGTGTTCTGGCAGCCTCTTTAAAATAATTCACTAAGATACTAGGGACAGAAAAATAAAAACTGGCTATGTGTGAATGAATAGATGCAGGCTTGTCCTCTGACTTCTCTGAAATGTGACAGTGTCAGGAACAGAATGGGTTGAATCTGTGGAGCTAGGAGGACAGATGGTGCCTGGCCCTGACATGAACCCTGCTGTGTCTCTAGATATGTTAAAAACCCTTCCATTCTTGTACTCAGTGGAACTGAGTTGCTGAAGCAAATTGACAAAGGATGGAATGTCAGGTGGCCGTCGATTTCTAAGCCTGTAGCAGTGTCGTGGCTGGGCACATCAGCCGGTCTGCATCCAGACTGTCCTCCACAAGCAGGCCCCTCTTGACCCCTCTGGACATGTAATTTGCAGAGGCCCTGGCCAAAGCTCTTGGTGGAAACTTCCAAGGTGTGGCCCTGGGTTCAAGGTGACCCTCAAGTGGATGTTCATATTCCTGAAGAAGATACTCTCTCAGGAAGCATCTGTCAGAGATTTAATTAAATACAGCTGCAACAATGCATTTTTTAAAAATGGAAAAGCTAAGCCTAGATAAAAAAAAAATTAAAAACGATTTGTATGTCGTCCTTGAGGGTGGGGCTGTGAGGGTCTTGTTCTTTCTTCTACTTCTTGGTGTTGGATCTCTGTCATCATTGTTCATGCCGATGTGATACTTTCCGAAGAAAAGTGCTTAAGACAAAGAGAACATTGCTCATTACTTGTCCTTAATTTATTAATTCATTAGACATTTAATGACCTCTTTTCTCCTTCCTATACACTGCAGAATACAAAACAGGACCAAATCTTCCCCACGTGTCCAGTCAAGTACAGTCTTGCACACTGAGAGGGGTGGGCTCCAGGGATGGTCAGTCCTGGGCATGGACATCACACTGTGTCCGAGGCCTGAGAAGGAGCACCAAGGGGCAGTGATGTCTTTCCTTGCGAGCAGGAGTCTCAGATTGCAGGGCTCTGGCTCAGCTTTAGCCAGCCTTCTTGTCTCTCTTGAGCCTGAGCAACCTCCCTGCGAGCCAGGGGACAGCACTAATGTTGGCTCCTCTGGGCCCTGTGAGAGCACAGAGTGGTCCCTGGGAGGGAGCCAGCATGGCTCTCTGGACACATCAAATTCACAAGCAGAGACAGCCTCAGATGGAGAGTCCAATAGATGAGGAAGGGCCACTGGGGCCAGGGTGGCCATTGTCACTCCTTACTGACTGATTATGAATAGGGTACTACGCACTAAGTGCGTGCAGGGGTGTGACCCTACCTCAGGGGTTCTGTGTCTGCAGACCAGCATGAGCCCTGGGGCTTCCCTTGCTAGCCTCAGCCTAAGCAACTTTCAACCTTCCTTCATCAGGAGCTTGCTAAGTTGGGGTCCACCCTGGAGTCATGTGATACGTGGTCCTCCTCTGCCTGAGGACAGAGGCTTGATGGACATTCTCAAGTTCTAAGCCCTATAGCCCTTTCTGCTTGGCATCTGTGCATGGTGAATTAGGGGATGCAGCAGTCCAGGTGGCTTTGCATGCTGTGTGTCCTTGCACACAATGCCTCACCACCACTGTGGACCTGTGCAGGGGTGAGGCCTTAGGGTATGGACAAGGTTACCAGCCAGCTGTGGGCACCTCTCAGCCCTTGTCTCCAGCTCAGGGCTCCTGTAGGTACCAGGGAGCCATGGTCAGACAGGCCAGGGTGGCTCTTCTTTTCTGTCCCTTCCCTGCTGATTCCTTGGTAGCACAGTGACAAAATAAACATGTGCAGGTGGGAGGAGAAGAGATGATCAGCACACTTTCAAGTTTCTTGATTCATGCAAGAAAAAAGGAACAGAGACAACATTCCTGGGCCATAAGAGAAGCCAGACGGTTGGCAGTTGTACTGTGACCCTCAGGACATCTGAAAGTATGAGGATGACTTGGCAAAGCAGAGGATGAAGGCTGAACTTACAAATAAACCTGTAAGTGGGGCAGCACTATTTCCGTGAGCTGCGTGGCTTCTTGGAGCCCTCTGCATGATTCCTTCCACCAGGCTGGTGTAGATACCATGTGATAGACACTGCAGTGGGCTGATGAGCATTATGGGTTGGCACTTCTTCTCTCATTCTCCCATGATTCCTGTTCCTACAACCTCTGGACAGAAGCAAGCAGATTCTGGTGATTCGTAATTCCACTGTCCTCTTTGATCCTCCAGATTCTCCTTCATAGGACACCACAACAAACCATTTAGCCAAAACCCTCCAACTGTCACTCTGGCTCTTCCCTTTTCTTTTTGGAACCCAGGAACTTGACTGTGACCTGCTTTCAGTCCTGGCTCTTGTTTGTCTCCTGCAGAATGTCTCTGAAATATCCCTCCTTAATTGACCCAGATGCTGTGGCCCCAGCCCCACCCATACTCCCACCTTGTGAAACCATCAAAGTCTCTCCATATATTCCTGCCATGCAGAAACCTCTCTCCATCCACACACACAGCTGGCCAAGAGCCCTTCTTCCCTGAATACTCTCCTCTAGCCAAGGCTCCCAGGAAGAACAGTTAGGGGAGGCTGTGACCTGGGGATATGAGGACCTCAGCCCCATTCTTGAGCTGCATGCCTGGCTTCTGCCCCTGACGCAGGGCAACTAGCTCCTTCAGTATCTTGGGCAGGTGAAGAGTTAATGGCAGCTGGACATTGGCCCAGTGAGCCCAGGTGGTCTGTAGGAGGTGGTGCAAGGGAGTGGCAGGTGTGGCTGGACATCTCCAAGGAAATAGCACTAGCAGCTCCTTTGTTTTTGACATGAACAGTTGCTGGGACCACTGTTCTCCGTTGGCCATGCAGGGAATGTAGCAGTGATGGAATATACTACTAGCACTCATCTATCCATCTATCCATTTGTCCATTCATCAATTGTTTTCTGAGTATTTATTATATGCTAGATAACTTTTAGACCGAGAGTGAGATTGGGAGTTGGGGATGGAAGACAGTTTACTGATATAAATAAAACATACTCTCCATTTCTACAGAGTCCTAGATCCACATGTGATCTGTCCTCCTACAGTGAGAAGCTCCTACTCCTGAAAGGAAATAGTTGCTCAGTGTGACGAACTAACACATGCATGATCAGTCTACATTTTGGTGATTATTTTCTGATCATCTCTCAGGATCCAACTCTACTCAGTTTTGTCTGTCCCCAGCCTTAATCCTTTTAATCAGAAGCTATGTGAACTTCCTTCCTGATGCCCAAACTATAGCTATATCTCCCAGACCCTGACCTACATTTATAATACTTTTATTTCACTGTGTTTGCTAACAGCCATCAAAATAAATCAGAGATTGACGTTGCTGATCCAGCCTTGGGTAGCCACTGAGGATCTGCAGAGCTGCGCTGGCCAGAGCTGCACTGATCTCAACCCAACTGGGCTCTGTTCAACCCCACACAGGTCATAGCCACAGAGATGCCATGGATTCCATCCTAGGGGCACCTGTGTGGTGACCTGCCACAGGCAGAGCCTTGTGATCATCATGACTTGGCCTCATGTTACCTTCCCCCACGGTCCTCACTGTTGAAGTCCCTGCTCTGTCTGTCTTTCTCTTGGACTGAGCTGGGTCAGCGGTTCCCAGAGGCAGTCTCAACCCTATCTGAGGAAAACATGGGTGAAGGCGCATGTGGCCTTTGCAGGAGGACCACAGTGAGAGTTTGCTGTCCCCGTGCAGGAAAATGGCTGCTCTTGGTTATCACACATCCAGTAAACACACTGCCTGCCTAGAATGTGAGCAGCTCTGGGCCCCTCCGGGGCTGGTAGAGGTGGGCAGGACTGAGCTGGCCCTGGTCTCTGACCCCAGATGCTCTGCTCCTCTCTGACCTGATCGGAGGCAGAGAGTGACAGGCTCTGTAGAACTGGCCAGGACCCTCTGCTGCACCAGTGTTGTTTTGGTGCCCAACGATTTGGTGCCTGAAAATCAATTAAACTGAAGGGGCCTCTCACCTCGGGGATTTAAAGTGCTTTTAAGAGGCGATTATTCAGAATTTTGTAATTTCTCTTTTTTAAGTGCTCCCCTCTCTCTCACCCTGATCTAAGGAAGCTCATTTCCCTCTGCCTGATTGGAAATAGGGCTCTGGCTCCCTGACATTCAGAGACCTAAAGACCTGACTTCTGCCCCAAGGCCAAGTGGATTCAGGCTTTGTACAGTGGCTGTCTACCCTTCCTAGTGGCAGGGAGGTGGATGCTGCTGGCCAGCCTCCTGTTAACTCCTTAACTGCTGGGCCAGTCTGCTCATGGAACAGCACACACCGTCACTGCCAGGTGCTGGAGGTCCCAGGGGTGGAGCACTGCAAATCATCTAGTCAGTGGCTACTCTAAGGTGCTTGAAGTAGGAGCTGTGTTGCTTTTGGGGGGGGGGTGAAGCTTAAAAATCTGAGAGGAGGAACCTGTTGTCGTGTGGGCAGGTGTGAGTGCATACCTGTAGGAGGTATACGTGTACATTTGTACATGTAGAAATGTGCCCATGTGTAGCTGGGTCTAGGGGAGTCCCTCAGCTGTTGGCCTCAGTATGCAGCTCCTGAGTCTCCCCTCTTTCCTGGACCCTGAGCCTTTTACCTCCTAGAGGAGTGAAAGAGCTGGGGGTTCACATCCAGGACCAGAAGCAGCCCCAGACCCACTTGATGGGAAGGGCTTCCCAGCTCTCTAGGGAATGACTCTACCCATCCATGGTGGTCATGGCTCATGGCAACCCTTCCTCACTGTGGTTCTCCCAGCCTCATCCCCATGGTCTCTCACTAGGCATCAGCTCCGGACTAAGCCAGTGTCTGTGTCAAGGGAAGACACATGAGGTCCAGGTGCAAAAATGCAGGATGTTGAGCAGGGACCAGATGCTGAGTTGGTCTGGGACCTGAGGGTGCCATAACACTGGAAGGTAGCAGGGCAAGCTGCTCAGTATGGTTGGTACAAAATGCTGCCAGTGGAAGTGCTGAGTGCCATGCATAGGCTCTGGGGCAACTATGGGCAGGATTCACCAGGAGGATGAATGGCTTATAGTTTGGGATTCAAGGAGACAGCTAGGACATCTGCAGTGGGGTGGGGGCTGGACTGGTGGGGCCACACAGGGATCAGAGCCAGGATTGGGAGGTTGCAGTAAGGGCACCACCACTATATCTCTGGGGCACAGTGGGTCCCATTTGAGTTCTTGGGGAGCCCTGGGCTGTGAGCCTTATCTTGTATCTGGGGTACAGCATGGGTACAGCTGTGTAGGTGACAGTGGCTGGAGTAGGGTGACACAGTGACTCAGGGCAGAGGCCCAGTAGGTGCTTTCCTCTTGGGCAAAGTCTGGCCTCCTAGGAAAGGAGCTGGCCCCAAGAGATCACCTCTGAACTCCCCTCCCCCTTGTGAACTGCCTTTCTTCATCAGGGAGACCTGGTGACAACAGCCCCCGAGTCTGCCCCTCTGGGCTTTGGCAGTCACACAGTTCACTTAAGCTATGCTAGTCTAAAAGTTACAGAAGGGACTTGGGCCCAAGGGAGTCTGGGGTCACTCCTGGGCTGTTAACTAGGGTGGCCACCATGCTTGGTCTGTCTGCGGTGAAGGGTCATCTTGGACCAGCTAGCCATTCTGTATCTTATGTTGAGGGATATCGTACTCATTTGTCAGAGGAGAGAACTGAGAACCAGAGTGATTCAAATAGAGACTGACCTGGGTTTTCTTGTTTGGCACTTATGTCCTTGTGTTCTGACCATCATGAACTTTGCTCCCTTGTCTTTGGGGTTACCATTTAGATGATTCTAAGGTTCAGGTGCCCCTTCTCGATGGCTGGGGCCCCATGTCCTGAGCTGTAGCCCTAGACACAGAACCTAGCTGGCCCTTATCCATCTCTGCCTTGAAATGCCACCACCTTAATTACTGGCCTGTGCCCCAGAGCGCAAAGTATCCCCTCATGGCAGGCATCCATATTGGATGGAGGATATCAGGAGGGCCCTGCACAATGGAGCAGGTGGAGGTGAGGTGCAGCGGTGCAGCATGAAGGATGTGCATCCCTAGGAACTGGACTGGGAGCTAGTAAGGTGGCGCCAGGAGTCACATGGAACTGAAGTGCCTGGCGCTTTGGGAGTGAGTGTGATCTGGAGCTGGGGCTAACGTCTCTGGGCTTCCATCTAAGATGTGTGCGGGGAGTGTAGGGGCTCCGGGCCCATCCTGTACTGGTTGTTAGGAAACTCCTGGCCAGACTCCCTGGGGTTCCTCCCCTCCCCCCACTCTTAAACCCTCCCCTTGCAGATTCTTTGGGCCTCCAGCTAACAAACTAGCAGCCTCCCCAGGGGACTCCTGGGGGTAGGATGCTGGGATCTCCCAGATGTGGCCGGGCTGACAAGTAGGATCTGTACTTGCACCCTCAGCCCAGGGTTTGTCGCACTGGGGCAGCAGAAGGCCTTGGAAGCAGCCTTCAGATAGAGAAGGTGTGGCTCCTATCCTCAGGCCACCAGGCTGGCACAGACCTTGGACCCTGGAGCCTGGAGAGCTGAAGGCAGCTCAGCGCATTGGGAAGGGGTGTTGTGACCACAGTGGGGTGTCATTTAGAGAGAAGCTCCCTGTAGCTCAGACTAGTCTAGGAGACCGATGCCTGGCAGGAAGGTGGCCTGGCTGCCATGCTGTGGACCCCACAGCCTCTTCTGAAGCCAGCTCTGTCACTAGATCCTCCAGCCTACAATTAGAGGCTGCTTAATTAAAGGCAATTTGCTTTGGATCCAAACAGTGTGTACTGTCATGTGTAGGCAGTCAGGGGACAACTCCCAAGGGAGGAGCAGATGGGTGCCAGGGGGGCAGGAATGCCCTCAGCTTCCTGGGGTGCTGCTGTCACTGATGGGGCTCCCGGCTCAGCCCCATGCCAGGACTGGCATGGGTCAGCTGAGAAGGCAGGGGCTCCAGGGCAGGTAGGCCTCAGGCTCCTGACACCATGGGTCTGGCTTTTGGGAATGAGTGGCCAGTCACATAGATTCATTGTGGAGTGCCAGGGTGAGGGTGGGGGTGGGAGGCTCCTGCAACAAGGATGGAGCTGATGAGAAAAAGTAAAGTATAGTCAATGAGTGTCTCTCAACCCTAGAATCTGAATATGTGTGTGTGTGTTTTCCAGGTACAGGTGAGGCAGAGGCTGGGACAGAGGCTGAGCTCAGGGGACTGTGGGTATAGAGACACTTGGGGTGCCAACAAATCTCTCACCCTACTGTCCCTCAGGTGAAGGGGAAATAGGGGCTCATTTAGGAGATTCATGCCAAGGAGCCTCATGTCCTGAGCCTGTACCTCCCTGGCCACAGAGCAATCCTACTTGGTAAGGTGGACATTTTGGGGCATTCCAGGTTATAGTTATGGAGAGTCTTATTCTTGGGGTGTCAGTCCAACAGGAGAGATAGAACCCCCTTACGGATAATTCCATGCTGACTTAGCTTGACATTTAGGGGTTTCTGTTGGGGAAAGGTACTCTATAAGGCCCTCAGGCTGATGTGGAACTGAAGATTAGAGTTTTTGGCTTCAGAGACACCCAGGGAGGTTTGAAGGTCAGGTAAATGGCAAATAACTTCTAAGGGTTAGTGTTCCCTGTCCAGTGCTAGTTAGCATTTTTCTGCTTCCAGCTATTCCTGGATGGCCTGTGTCATCCTGGTGATCCTGACCTGGGCAGTGAGGCTCAGTGAGGTGGGACCACTCATCCCCAGCCTCACAGTGGTCACACACAGTTCTGTCGTCTTAAGCCTATGGCTGTAACCAAGGTGGGAATCAGCTCGAGGATGGAGAACCCTGCCAGCTGTCTGAACCTCTGGGCCTCCCTGGCTGTGAGTGCCCCGGGTTCCACCTGACATTGGTGGTCAAGTTGCAGGTCTGGGATTTGGGCCAAGCCCTGCCATAAACTTGAGCATGTGGCAGCCCAGGGTCACTGCAGGGAAAAGGACACCCATGAGAGGACAATGGGCATGGGGTGATCTTTGTCAGACCAGTAAGTGTGGCTGATTTGAGACAGAGGAAGGGCAGTTGTGGCCCCTCACCCTTCACCCCTATAGTCTTCAGGCTCCTGTGGGGACAGTGATGCCTCATTCCTACACACTGCTCCATGAGGAGGTGGCCATTCCCTTCAAGTGCAAGAGAACTGACATTCTGGCAGTGAAGTGACTTTCAGGAGCTCACCCCTGGCCAGCGGGCTGAAGCCTTGCTCTGCTTCCCCTGTCCCTGGACCTCCTGCCTTCCCAGCTGCTTTGTGGCACAGGACTGAGCAGCTGCATCAGTTAGCAATAACAGCACTTCAGGGACCCAAGGGCACTGCCGTACCCATCCTGTCCTCCCCTGGGAGCTCATGGGGTGTTCACCACTGTCCCCTGACTGCCTGCACGTGACAGTAATCACTGTTTAGATCCAGAGCAAATTGGCTCTAATTAAGCAGCCTCCAATTAAAGACAGGAGAACTTAGTGGCAGTGCTAGCTATGGGGAATGCAACAAGGCATCCAGGCCACCTTCCTGATAGGCTTCTGGTTCCCTTTTCCTGTGAAATCAGGTAGACACGTGCTGTGCGCCTAGGGTCACTCACCCATCCTGAAGCTTGTGCTGGAGAGTTGTATAGCCTGGCTCAGGGATAGCTTGAGGACCTCAGGGCTGATGGAACAGGCTTACCTGTTTTGAGGATGGAAAGAAACAGTACCACCATCCCCATAAAGACAATCAATCCTGGGAATATGCTGTCACCTCTTTCATCATGTCACCGTGGTTACCACTACCATTTCCACCCATGGTTACCATCACCTCTCCATAGATACCACCACCTACCTACAATGGTTACCATTGTCACCACTGCCATCTCCATGGTTACCTCTTTTATACCATGGTTACCATGGCTCTGTCACCATAGGCATTACCATTACCACTCACATAATAATGGTTACCATTTATCTCTATCACCATCACCATGGTTACCACCCCACTATCTCTACCATGGTCACCATCATTACCATCACCACCCCGGCTTGGATCATCTCTCTCTGGCCCTTTGGAGAATCTATTAATGCCTTTTCCCTCCCATTTCTGGTGGTTTCTACAACTGAGAGGCATTATCTGAGGGTTAGGAGGAAAGTGTGAGATTCAAATTCCAAGTCCCTTACTCCCTGGCTTCTCCTCTGCCTGTCCGGAAGCCTCTCCATGCTGCTTTCTCTGGGTGTTGGCAATGCTTCCTGATCCTCATCTTGGTGATACTGCCTGTGTGGTGTCTCCTAGTTGCCACAAGTCCCCTATGACCCTTACTGAGGCACCCTGTCTGGCCTGTGCCACTGTTAGTAGCTCGTTATCCCACATTCCTGTTGTGGGGATTCTGTTGCTCCAGGGCCTGGCTGCCAGTAATGAGGCGTCCTCTTCAGTGATGTTCCTCCACCCCAGCCAAACCAGGGTTCCCTTTGAACTTCCTCCTGCAGATCTGCTGAGGTTTCTAGTTAACAGGAGCAGAAATGAGCTGTTGGCAGACTGTCACCCCATGGGGTCATGTTCAAAGATTAGGGGCCCCATGTTCAAAGATTAGGCACAGGAGGTCCTGGGTCAGAGAGCAGTGAGAACTGAAAGGTGAAGTCCGACTTTGTGGGTGCTCTGCTGGATGCTCCAGTTGTCATGTGTCAGGACCCTGGTCTGTGAGGCAGAGGGATGGGCCAATCAGGGCAGTGTCTTCTCACGCATACGTGCCAGAGGGCAGTGGTGGCCATGAGTCCGGGATCCTCTGGGTTTACCAGCGTCTACCTGAATATGTATCTCAGGCTCTGGGAACTCTCAGTATTTATGCACAAGGTTCCATGTCCTCACTTGGGTCAGAGGGAGCAGGGAAACTAAGAGAAGAGTCTACACGGAGCAGAGAACAGCTCCCTGCACCTGAGTCCACAGGTGAGCCTGGGACGCCCCAGACAGGCAGCCAGAGCAGGGCAGCAGAAACCAGTAAGTCGGCGGGGGAGAGAAAGGAGAAGGAGGTGGGAAACCGGCTCGGTAACACAAAATAGAAACTGCGTGGAAAAATGGGAACAAACCCCAAGAAATTAGAGAATCAATTAAGGAGATTCAAATTCCAAGTCCCTGAAAGAACAAACATAGAAAACAGGGAGGAAATCAGCCAAGAAATAATGTGAGATTTTCCAGAGCAGGAGGCTTTAGTTTCCAAGTAGAGAAGGCCTTTGGGTCCAGAATGGAGGGGCAAAAAATGAACCCCAGTGCTGCATACACCCAGAGGCCAAGAAATCCCTTCTCCTGAGGTAAGTTCCCTGTTTTCTAGAATGAACATGTTCTTTTTTCCTTCTTTTCTCCCTTGTTCTGTGGAAATACATCCTATAGGTGTTTCCTGAGAATGGCTTCTTGGGGCTAAGCGTCTGAGAGCTCACGGTGTACCTGTTTTCTGCACACAGTGTGTGATGGCGCAGATGGGCCTGTGTCTGAGGAAAAGATCACTTTTCTAGGAGTTCTGAAGATGCTGGTTTCTCCCAGGAATCCTTTGTCTTGTGGACTACTTTTTCCTGTTTTGGACCTTGCTGTTTGACCTCTGGCTTCCTCTGCTGTTTCTGTCTCTGTCACCACCTTCCTGGCAAGAAGGTGAAGATGGGTGGGGAGAAGGCTGAGGCAGACAGCTCTCTGTGGTCATGTGCTGTGAGAAGGGATGGCAGTTCATATAACTCTCCATTTCTTACACTGGCAGAGGCCGGTGCTGGCACTGCACCCAGGTCAGAGTGAAGGAAGCTGAGGCAAGGAAATACCAGGGGCTGGTAGGAGGCTCACCCAGTGAGCAGCAAGTCTTGGGACTCCACAATGTCCTTGGGCCCTTATAGTAATGGGGACCTCGCCACATTCCCATGCTGCCCTGGTTCTCTCCAGTCTGTCCTTATCTCTGTCCTGTTCTGCCATTTGTAACCTTCTAAACCCAAGCTACCTTCTTTTCCAGGTGACCAGGGTCATATCTTCTCTCTCTGCTTCTTGCCTGGGTGTTGGCTGACCCAGCAGCCCACCCAGCTGTCCCCACTGGGGAGAAGTCTCTGCAGTGGCTTTGAGGAGAAGGCACTTGTCATATGTCCTTGCAAAGGGCAGGGTTTGAGTGGATGGCAGGAGCCCACTGCTACTCAGAAGCTATGTGCCATGGTGAAACCCTTGCACACACACGGCCTTAGCTCTTCAGCACTAAAGAGAAGGCAGAGCATCAACACCCCAGGTTGTGGACCTTGGATGGGAAAACAGGTGCACACACGCCTCGCTCAGGAGTCACCAGGTGACAGATCCTGGTATCTTTGCCTGTCCCAGAGAAGATGCTGCACTGAGCGGAGGCAGGTAGGGGTCTGGCATGGCCGTGCTTTCTGGACCTGGGGAGAAAGTCTTTTAGGACAAAGAGTCTCCAGGGCTGTCCCACCATCCACATGGGTGATCTGAGCTGGGACTTCTCCACCCAACCTCTACTCAAAGTGCCAGGCATGTCTGAGATTCTCTGATTTCTGGAAGGGACCACTTACTGTGAGCACCCTGGAACCCAGCGGTAACAATGCCTTGGCTGGCTTTGTTCCGGCCGCATCATACACAAATATTTTAAATCTTCTTGGTGATGCAAAAGTGTGTCCCAGAGAAGTGAAGAATAAACATGATTGGGGGCTAAGCTTCACACTACACCAGAAAATTTCAAATCAAGACCAGCAGATGCACTCTTCCTGCAGAGCCTGTGTGCTGCCAGGCTGTCTCAAGGGCTCTTAGCTGAAGGTCTCAGAATCCATGGGAGGTGCTGGCCTAGGTATCTACTGCCAGCCCAGTGAGCCCCTCCGCTGCGACCTGTGCTTTCTCCTTAAAGGCCCTTTCCTGTGGGAAGGACACACACAGTCCATCAGAAGCCCTCTGTGGGTGATTCTTGGCCTTTCACTGGGTTTGCCAGGTGTGCACATGTGCTGGTGACCATTGGTGTCTCCTCTTCTGCACCCAGGCTGCTCCTTCTGCATGCGTAGATGCAGTACCTTGCACTGGCCCCTTATACATGCCGTCTGTCTCACTCTCCCAGCCTTTTCGGCTCCCTTGTCCACATCCACACAGAACAATAGAGTCCAAACCTTTTGGCAGGCCATCTTCTGAAAGTTCCACAGCTGGCTCTTGGGGGATCTGGGTGTGCTTTTGACATAAGTGGGCTGGACCAATGTAAGAGAGGCAGGAACCAGGCCAGTGTGTGCAGGAATCCACGGATCCTTGCCCCAACCATAAAAATCCTTTCATTCCAGGTCCTCTGTCTGAGGCTGAGCCATGAGTCTGAGGCCACCCTGCTACCCTTGGAATGGAGCTGCACTTATCTAGGTGCCAAACTGAGCCCCAGACTGGGCCAGTCAGTTCATAACATGGATCAGAATGTTCATTTTTGAAATTACTCAAGAGAAGGCAGAAGAAAGGTGCCCTGGCAGCCTGTCCTCCTTATTCTAGGTGGTCAGGGTGATGATCGAAGCCCTGCTGGGCCCTGGCATCCTCCTAGGATCATGCCTTTCACTAGCACCCTTTGCCATCAGAGAGGATGGGTGTGACTGAACCATTGTCCATCTCCATGGACGGGGAGGGCCAGCTGGTCTGGAGTCATGGAATCAGCACCCATCTGCGTTTCCCCGGCAGCCACCATTGCTGAGTCTGCAATGGGTGGATCGATGGTAGCTCCAGAAGATCTGTTCAACCAGAGCCTCAGAATGAGAACTTCTTTAGAATAAAGGTTTTTTCAGGTATGATTAAAGACTCTGAGATGAGGCCGCCCTGGAGTAGAGTGCCTGGTGATGGGTCCCCGATGAGGGACAGAGGGGATGCACAGAGACCTACAAGGAAGAAGGGATTATGTGAAGATGGTCGGCATTTGGAGTAATGGTCCCAAGAAGGAATGGGCCCCCCACACTCCAGAAGTCACCAGCTCTCAGCTGTAAAGGAACCCCACCCCTGTCCTCGATGTCTGGTTTCAACACCGGGCTGCAGGACTAGTGATGGCTGCCTTCCTCCTCGCTGACTTGTTTTCATTATTCTAGGGAGGCTTTGGTGTTCCTAGCCCTCCACCCCTCGGTCCTGGAGGCAGGAAGTGGCAAAGGGTAGGCTTCACACTCTCAAGGGAGGGATGTTTGGGTTGAGCCTTCTGACAGGTGGAGGAGTGACCAAGCCCAATCTGAGGTGAGGCACAGGTGCTGTTCACTCAAGGGCAGCGCCATCCCCAGGTCCCATGAGGAGAATCCTTCCATGGTTCTGGTTGCTGATGATACTGGCAGAGTGAGAAGAGAGGCCAGGCCCTGCCTGCCTCATTCAACCCAGCAGAGCAGCTGGGTGCAGACTGTGCTTGTGCAGGGTGGTTTTAGCATTCAGAGTGCTGTGAAGAGCAGAACAGGAGCCTTGATGGAAAGGGACAGTCTGCTGGAGGGTGGGGTGGAGTACTGGGACATTTCCTAAGGACAGGATGCTCAGACTGAGTCCCGAGTGATGAGGAGTCAGCCATGTAGGCATCTGTGAGGACTCCAACATGAGGGAGAGTAGGGACAGACACCCTGGTATGTGGCTCAGGGATCAAGTCAAGAGCAGCGGTGCCACATAGGGCCCAAGCCTCCAAAGCACACTTCACGGTACTTGCCAGGCTAAGCTGAGCCCTACCCTTGTCTTTGGGGTGCACCATGTGGTGAGGGACTAGGTGCACCTACCGTTTCCAGGTCCAGGGAATACCTGATGGGGGTGCATGTTCTTGATGGAGCCAAGGGCACCCAGGCCAGGCAGGGAGGGCTTTGTGGGGAAGGACCACTAGGGCTGGCCCCACAAAACTGAGCAGCAGTTGCTGGCAAAGGCAGGGACTCAGGTCAGAGGCCCCAGTGAAATGTGCCAAGTCTCTGGAATGCCACTGGTCCCAGCTCTTGCTGGCAAGGACAGTGAGTAGAGAAGGGGTGAGGCTAGGCCCTGCTGTGTAGGTTTGGAGTTTGTGGTCCTCTTTCCCTCTCCTACACCCAAAGGATTTAATGACTCAAAGGTGTGCTCCCCTCCCTCAGGGCTCCTGCGGCTGTCCTGTGAGTGTCCATGTGCACATGAGCTGGTGGGCATGTGTGTGTGCATGTCTGAGCAGTGTGTGTCTGCTGCTATTTTTGAAAGCTCCACTGTCTATGCATCCTGGGCAGTTCAAGCTCTAATTACCAGATATTGTTAATTATGCAGAACCAACAGCAGTTTGTTTTTATGGAGACAGAAGAACCCAGAGCCTTGGGCCACACTCTGCCTGCTCTGCTCTCTGCAGTAAGGGCACTGGTCCCGCGACCTCTGCTTACTCTGGGTGAAACAGGCCGATGGTGGACCCACAGGCTTTGCTGAGCTACCAGCTCCCCTAGGGGAAGGTGAGTGCCTGAGGGGAATTGTGTGCTACAGGGAGGTATGTGCAGGGGGAGATGTGTGCTGCAGCGAGGCATGTGCTGGAGGAGAGGTGAGCTGCGGGGACACATGTCTCAGAGATGATGTGTGTGTTGGGGAAGTGTGTGTTGGGAAAAGGTGCAGGGAGTCATGCACCTGGGAGCTGAGAGAGGCTACAGCAGACAGCCTTCCTGAGCTATCACAAGCTACCTGGCCATCGAGCCTGTGCAGGCTGCTCCCTCCCATGCTGCCAGGACACCAGAGCCCTTTAGTCCCTGAGCCATGTCCTCTCCTGGGGTCCTGCCCCCCCTTGCCCAGCTGGCAGCAGCCTTCAAGCTCACTTTTATTATAGTGACTCCCTGTCTCTTCCCCCACTGTACCAGCATTATGGAGGTTGGTGCTCTCCTTTGATGAGTCCAATCACTGCAGTGGCTGCTACACAATTCAGGTGGATGGAGTGAGGTGATGGGTGGTGGCCCAGGGTGCAGCCATGCAGGGTTGGGGCTCCCACAGACTGCACTCCAGAGCTGGGAGGATGGGAAAGACAGTGCCAGGTCCTCTTGGCCCCACCTGACAGGTGCTCAGCCCTCGGGCCCACCTAGCTGTCCCGGTTGAATAACAATTATGATGATAATAAATAACCTTAATGGTGCCACAGAGCAGAGAGGTGATAACAAATTAGAACTAAAGATGTTTTGCTGCTAGAGAGACATAAAACCAAAGCTAGAGTGACAAGTGGCTGAGACAAGTCTCAGGCAGGTAGCTGTGTGTGTCATGGGTCTGTGGGCACTTAGCCTGCAGGTGTGGATGCAGAGGTTCTGTGAGGCGCAGTCTTCTGCCTGAGGTCCTAACTGTAGGTGACTGTGGACTTGGGGTGGAGAGTTATTGCCTGAGTCTGCCTGAGCCTTTGGCCATCTAGAAGGCCAGAGCATTTGTGGTTGACCAGCCACCCAAACCTTGTACGTTGGCCCTGACTGCTCAGTGTCCACTCGATCAGTCTCCTCACATTGGCTGCTCCTAATGGCCAGAGTATCCCAAGAGAGCTGCTACTCTGTAGGTCACCAGGCCCTGCCATGATCTCTAACCTCCTGCTCTTGACTCAATTTCTCCTCTGAGGGCAACTCCTGGGTGTGCATATCTCTTCCTCCATGTGCCTGCTTCGTGCCCTCTACCTGAGGCCCTGCCCAATGTATGTGCCCCAGTACTCCAGGCCTCTAGGGGGCTCCCTCCTTCGGTATCCCCTGCCCCCTTGAGTGCTTTGTGTTGGGAGTCCAGCACCATTTGTCTTCCCAAACATACAGCAGGGAATATGTGGGCTGGAGAGTTCACCTCCCTGGGCCAGAGCAGTCCTCTGGGACCTGATGGAGAGATGTTGCCACATTTCTAGAAAGGAAAGTCTGGAGGGACTCTGAGGCCTTGCAGGATTGTCATAAATAGGTAGCTGCCAAAGGCACTCTTCTGCCCGAGTCTTGATGGCTCACACAAAATAAGGTCCAGATGTTTTTGCTAGTGTTCAAGGCTCTTGCTGTGGTTCAATACTTTGGTCCCACGCTCAGCCCCGGTGTCCACTCCCCCACCCAGCTAGGGAGCTGCACATATGCCCCTGAGCTGCGGTTACAGACACCTCTGCAGACACTGCTCCCGAGTCCTCCTGGACCTCTTGCCCCATCTCTGTTTTAGAGGTTCAACTTGAGCTCTGTCTTTGAGATGCTACTTCTTGGGGCCATCACTGTGCATGGGCTCGGGCCCTCTCACAGGCTCCTGTACCCCATTACCCCTAGCTCTGTGTGCTGAGCCTCACCAAGTGCACCATAGGGAGCCAAGGGCCAGTGGAGGGACACAAGAGCCCAGGCCCCATGTGCCTGACTCTGGTGGCCGCTGTCAGAGCTGTGTGTACCATGCATATAGCACCTTACTGTCTTGCTGCAGAGAGCCTGGGGCCAGCTTTGAGAATGAGGGGATGCAGGGGATTCCTGCCTTAGTGGTGAGACAGCAGGGAAAAGTAGGTTGTTCTGTGAGGGGTCCTGTGGTCAGGGCTGGAGCTGTGTTCCTCTGCTCGACAGCTGATGCCCCTGCTCACCCTGATGCTGCTCACTTGCTGAGACCCTGGCTGGTGCCTGCCGATCGATCCTGGCATGTGGGACCATCAGTGAGGAGACAGGCAAAGTCCTCCTGTACTGGACACCTAAGATTCCATGTCTGATCTCTGGAGTATCATGCTACTTGTCAGCCAAATTGAGGTGCTTTGGAGGGTGAAGTACACTGTTAATACTTATGCAGGCACAGATGCTGCTGGAGCTACTGTTTCTCTGTTCATCCAGCCAAGGGCAGGCCAGTAAGTCTCTTGTTCCAACTCTACAATCAGCCTGATAATCTTCCCATGTGCATGGCTTCTCTGGGTGTTCTAGTCCTCCAGACATGGGGTTGACCCAGGCTGATGCTGTTTTCAAACCTAGTGTCCATGGCTGCTCCATCCTGTGGTCCCAGCTCCTGCACAGCAGTTGGGGTGGAGTCACCTCTCCAATGCTGGGTGACTTATGTGATATGTCAACACACTACCTAGGAGAATAGAACAACACCAGCAACGCCACTTTAATTACTCCTCTCAGATGAGGTAATGATCGTTAATGTGCACTGGATCTCATTAATTAACTCTCTGACTTTAATTAACTTCTTGCCTATTTCACCTGACATAATATATTATCACAAATGTCAACTTTGCAGAATGTTTCCCTCTCACAACAAAATAATATGCATCATGTAAATGTTGCATTTTTGACACTGTGGTGGAAAGAAGTCTTTGGGAGGAAGTGGACAGGACAGAAATGTGCCTGGCGAGACTATGGAGTTTTCTACTCCTACCATGAATTCATAATTGTGATTGAATCGGTTCCTAATCACAGTACCATGACTTCTTTAGAGTGTTCAAACACACTGCTAATGATAACCATAACAACAGAATACCTGAGAACAGCAACACAATTTTGTTTTTGAGAAGAGAAGACACTCTTTTCCTGCCCTGGGCTCCATTAGTTAGTGGAGCATGGAGACAGAGGGTGGAAGGCCAGCCCAAGGGAGCTTCTTCCCTTTCTAGCTGCTGTGGACTGACCATGTCCCACTGGCTGTCCATGTCCTGACTGTCAATGCCCTTGGCACACCATTGTGAAGCTGGCCATCATGATGGTGCTTGGGGATGCTGAGGGTGTTCCCTCATAGTGGTCCACTGGTCTCCAGGGTCGTACTCACACTGCCTTAGTAACCCCTCACCCTGGCTTCGTCATCACTACTGAAAAGCCCATCTTGCGTCAGTGTGTCTGTGCCCCCTTGTCGACTCTTCAGCCATCCCTGGGTCCTTGGTGGTTCAGGAGGTGGCTGCGGGTGGCCCTCCCTGAGGGTGCAGCCTGAGTACTCCTTTTCAGTGCCTCTGTAGCCTCTTCAGGCTGAGGTTAGACATGAGTGAAATATGAGGTTGTAGTCTGGCATGTGTCAGCTATGGTCAGCGTAGTGACGGGCAGATCCTTGGTGTGACTATGGAACCCCCCAGCAATGAGTGACACCTTTTGGGGTTGGGTATGGCTAAAAGAACAAGTCCCTGTTCCTGTACTGGAGCACAGGTAATCAGCCCAGCCAAGAAAGAGCATCTGACTTAATTTCATACCTCAGTGGACATTCTGACGAGACCAGCTAGCAGGCCAGGCCTTTGTTCAGGGAAGCCCCAGCACATCACCTGCAAATTATCTCTGCAGGGAGCTTCTGATCATTCTCATTTTAATGTGGCCCCACCCCTTTGACCCAGATACATATGCATGCACATATGCATACATACTCATGTATACAGCTGTATCCATGCACACACATAGGCACAGACACAAACTCACATTTACACATACATGTCCAATATCACACACATGCACACACTATATAGCACAACAGGCATGCATGCACAGACACCTATGCACTGCCCACATTCATAGCATGAACCTATGCCTACTTATGAACACGTATCTACCACACATACCATGAATGCACTGGCATCCAAGGCGCACATGTGAATATGTGCACAAGCATACATGTATGTGTATACTTGTACACACTATACACACCCTCCACCCACATGTGTACATAAGCATGCACCAATACCTGTGCACATATGTACACATATACACAAGCATATGCACCTCCACACTTGTGCGACATCTGCATAATACAATACACAAACAAGTGCATGTGCAGTGCATGTATACACACGTATACATTTCACACATATAGACACATGCACAAGCACACACATGCATATGCACAGTAGTGCCTCTGGGATCTGGGAAGATGACGATGGAAGGCCCTGGTGAAAGCCTGGTGGGAGGCAGGAGGTCATGGGCTCTGGAATTGGAGTCAGTGGCCTACTATGTGCCTGCAGCCAAAGCTCCCTTCGTAGACTTGGCTTCCTTATCTGTCCTATCTCCATGTTTTAAAAACTCTCTGAAGTGCTTCTTGGTGCCCATGAGAGGCCATGGTGGGAGACAGTCCCACCACTCAGCTCTCTGTGGGCAGGACAGGTGGTGACTCTGAAATGCTCAGTCCTGGGAGGGGGCTGGAGGGATGGACTGGAGGCGGCCTGGGCCAGACCTGGAGAGATTGGAAGGGTGGGCACCGTGTTCTGTGAAGAGGGTGCTGAGAAGCTATGCTTGTACACACCTTGGCAGCCACTGCACATGCGTTCTTAGCAAATCAAGAGTGGCTGTGCATGGCTTTTGGTGATCAGAGGATGGTGGAGCCTGGAGCTGTGCAGCCAGTCCCCAGGTTGTGACGCCATCCAATGTCACTCCCTCTCATGTCCCCCACTGCCTCTAGTACTCATCACCTGCAGGTTAATTCAATCCAGCCATGGCTGACTATATCAGGGTCCTGTCAAGCTGATGGATGAGCTGAATGGACTGGCATTTTGGACAGCATCCAGCGTGGCACAGGCCCTCGCAGCTTGATAAATTCCTGTCACCACTTTCAAGTGACAGTGGGTTCCATGGACTTGTTCATTTACTTAGTGATGTTTTAGTGTCCACTTTAGTGTGCCTGGCATTGTTGGGAACAAGAGCACCCCTGTCCTGGTGGATCTCAGTATCTAGTATGGAAACAAATCTCACACGGAGTTGGCAGAGCTGGCTGTGCAGAGTCTCCAGCCACAAGCGGCCTCCTTGCCTCTGATTGGCAAGGGTCTGCCTTTCCCAGGCACCAAGAGACCCTGCTCCAACGGGGACTCAGTGCTCCAGGTTGGGGCCACGTCACAGAGACTGAGGCCTGAACAGGACCCAGGGCCAAGGCCAATCTCCTGGGGTGATATGTGGCTCTGTCAGTGATGGCAGTGGTTCAGCTACCACCCTGGAGCCCAGAGCCTGGGTCAGGGGACAGGCTTCATGGGCACAGGAGGAAGCCCTATTACCTAGTGGTTGTTGGGTGAATCTGTATGCCAACCTTGTGTGTTCCCCATCCTTATGCCGACTGGTCTCCAGGCAGCCCTAGACGGCAGCAGTCAGGGAAGCAGCAGGCTCAGCTCTATTTCTGAAAACAGTGCTAGCAGGATACTCACACGTATTTCTCTGATGTCACTTGTGAGCTGCAGAGTCTTAGAGGGCTTTGGGAGGTTGTGCCCCTGGGAGGAGGACTGCATGGTTGATGGTGGTGTGAGAGCTGAGGATGTGAGTGGCTAGATGAGTGAGGGACAGTACAAGACAAGTGGATAAATGGTGGAGGAATGGATGACAGAGAGGCCAGGAGGGGTGTGTCCTTGAGAGTGGAATGCGGGTGGAGGTCATGGTAGCAATGGGTGATGGGTGTAGGTGGGTGGACAGATGGATTGGCATTGACAGATAGGTAAGTGCATCAGTGACAGGAGTGGAGGGCAAGCATGTGGATGTCCTTAACCACATACTTCGTGAGATTCCGCATGGCATAGGGTGGGGCCAGGCATGGTAACTCCAGCCAGGTACGGACTCTGCTCTGGGCTGCATAATTTGGAGCTGAAATTCTTTCAATTTTGCGCTATAAATGTGTTCATTTGTATTCTTAGTCTCTGAAATGCCATCAGCAAAATCACTTAAGGCGTGTATGTGTATGTGAGTGTTTTTGGAGTAGGGGGAAGAGAAGGAGAAGGAAGAGGGAGAGAAGGTATGGTGTGGGCAAGGTACACCTAAGACCATGTCAGGTGATGGGTCTCAGTGTCCTCAACCCCACAGCTAGCCCCTGGTTTGAGTCTCCAGCCCAGGATGACAAGACCTTGGCCCTGTAAATGTGAGCCACCACTTTGGCTGCAGGTCCACCTGTGCATGGTCCAAGGCTCTGTCTCCCTGTGTCTTTTGTAAGGCCTTTCAGAGTGTGGTCACTCAGCTGGCTCAGGCCAGGTCAGCTCCCCACCCCCACCCTACACACAGAAGCCACCTGCAGGGTTGCTGTTCTGGGGAGCTTGTAGTGAGACCCATGAGACAGGCCACACCATGCCCCAGGCTGCTCAGTGACCTTAGGATGCAGGAATGACAGTCCCCAAGGGGACCCCTCAGTCCCTGGCAGGAGGAGGAAGGGTCAGTGTGAGACTGACTTTAAATGTCTTGGGGAAGGGAAGCAGATTTCAAGTGTATGGGACAGTCCTTAGTGTGCATGTGGGTCTGATCTGGCTGTTGGAGCCCAGGGACAGCCTCAGCTATCATACCACAGAGAGGCATGCCACTGCCCATGTCACTGCAGCTCTGAGTCGATGTGAGTGAGCCACAAACCATCAGGCCTGAGTTTGAGGACCATGGGCTCACACGAAGCAAACCATGAGCTAGACAGGGCCTCTTATATCCTAGGGCTGGGTCTCCTTGGGTAAGGCAGCCCCAAGCATACCACCCTAAGGCCCCCATTGCACTGTCAACCCATGAGGGCACTGGGTAGGCTGGGTACTCAAGTGTCAGGCAGGAGGCTGCTGCCTGGTCAGGAGCAGGCCAGGTCCTTGTAATTTAGCTGACCTCTTCCTGAGGCTCCTAGGGCAGGTAGGGTGCTCTGTGCACCCAGATCTCTTGGGGACCTCAATCTCGCTAATATCCTTGGGTAAGGATGGGGGCAAACATAGCTTACACTTTCCCGGCTGACTGGACTCCTGGGGTTCCAAAAAAAGAGATGGGGCAGTAAGCAGGAGCCAGTTTCAGGTAGGTCTCTTGACTTTAAAACCTGGCTCTGGCCTGACACCCCCCCCCCCCAAGGGCTGACTGCTGACCCATAGCTAGGACATTCTCTTTGCAAATGGTGTTAGATGTGCACTTCTGGAAGTCAGAGGGCATGGCCCCAGCATACAGACCTGGTACCCTAACTTCTAGCTGCTTTCCCACCAGCACAGCTGTCCTGTAGGGTCTGGCTCAGGGAAGTGAGTGCAATGGCCACGTACTGGCCAGGACTGCATTTGTGTCTGATCTGAGTGGGGCCAGCTTGATGGAACAGATTTGATGATGCTGAGAAGCCTGTAAGTGGTAGGAGCTTTTCTAGATTTGGGGCAGTGGTAGGTTGAGTCTTTTGGTGTAACTGGCCAAGGGAATGGCATATATAGTACTGGAAATGAGGACAGGAATGGCATATATAGTACTGGAAAAGAGTAAGTGCACCCTCCTGAACTGGCCAGAATAAGTAATGAGAGTTGAGTAGGGGCTACCAGGGTTGGTCCAGAGGGCACCCTGACTAACCTGCAGCTGTATGTGCTACTGCTTGAGGCCATCAGGCCCAACGTCTGGATCTCTCATGGAGATGGAGGTTGCTCAGTGCAAGGGGAGAGAAGAACCATCTTACCATATAGATCTTTGGAGTGACAGCAAGAGAATCCCTGCTGTGGGAGGAACACTGTCCCCCAGGAAGATCTGTGAGGTCCTCAGCGCCAGAACTTGTGAATATGAGTGTGTATGGACACATGATATTAAGATACAATCCTACTAGATGAGGTCCTGCAGGGGTAAGGGGAGCCCTGATTCAGTGACCAGGTCTCCAGAGGAGAAAGGAAAGATGCTCACTCTTGGTGAGAGTATTATACAGCCACAGGGATAGACGGGTGTGCTTCACGAACCATGAAATGCCAAGGATCTCTAGAGTCCAGGAAATGTAAAGGGTCCTGGGACAGGGTCTCCTTCAGAAATCAGAAAGAACTAGCCCTCCAAAACCTTGATCTTGAACTCTGGCCTGCAGAACTAGAGACATTAAGTGTCTTCTGTCACCCACAGTATGTGTCTTTTGTCACAGCAGCCCTAGAAGACTAATATAGGCCCACAGCCACGCATGGAATCATGTGCCTCTGTCCTTGTCCACTCTCACCTCTGTGATGGCAGGATCACTGTAGCCATACCTCTTCATTGTCAGCATCAGCATTATCCTCCTCTAGGTGTCTGTGTGGTGCCTGTGCCCATCATTTCATGTAGTCCCCATGGCACCTTCTGAGAAAGGATGGCAGCCTTACTTCCTGCTGCAACCATTCTGCCACCAAGAAGTGCATTAGGCTCGATCCTGAGTGACACAGAGATTGCCTTCTGCCCTCTCTCCCAGTGGGCCCTGCTTCCTGGGGTGGGGCAGCTCAGAAGGTACTCTCAAATTGCAACCTTGTGCACACTGGTTACTGATGAAGTTCTGTGGGGAGGCGGCTCCCATTTGTAGCATCAGCTCTCTCCCTTTGTTGGTGGAGGAGACACATGCCCAGATGTGACAGCACAATATCATTTCATAGGACGCTCCCTCGGATGCCCAGATAAGCTGTCTATTGCACTGCTCCTGGAGTCTTGCTATCTGGCTTTATTTCACTGTAATAGCAGGGACGATACAGTTGGTAACGACCCATGACAGCTGCTATATTGATATTCCCAGTCTTGGGGAGAGAGAGAGGCAAAAAAAAATAAACACTTGATAAAAGTATGATTGAAGATTAATAGTTGTCTGGTGACGATTCCCAATGAACCAGGCCAGGAGGAGATTGCTGTCTGCAGACTGGAATTGCTGGCTTCTACCAGGGCTACAGAGCTGGCCCCCAATGGGCCCATATTCTCAAGCAGGGCCACAGGGCTGCGTTTGGGGCACTGGTGGCCAGGGTGCCTGAATGAGACCCAGCTCGGGGAGGGCAGATGGAAATTGCTTTGGAAGTATTTATTTATTTATACTCCCCCATGTTCTGGCAGGGATTTAAAAAGGCTTAGAAATTGCTTTGTGTAGAAGCCCTGATAATCCTTCCACTCTTCCCTGTGGTGCAGCAGATCCAGCATCTGCAGGCAGGGTGGGGGTGGGGCCTGCGCAAGGGTTGGACCTAGATGGTGCTGCTGGTGACCAGGAGCTTATAGCCCAATGATTTTAAGTGGTTTGTCTGTATCAGAGGAGGGGTGGAAAGCCAGGACTGGAGATCATTCCTTCATTCATTGATTCATTCATTCACATAGACCCATCTTTTGGGAACTTCTGCCCATCAGAAGGAAGTGAGCCTATTTTCAGACTGGAGAAGCTATTTGCGGCAAATATGGGCATGACAGATTGGTGTCCAGTGTGTAACCCTTACCCCACCCTTTTATCTCCATGATTGAGGGCAGAAGACACCGAGAGGAAGCTCATCTAGAGAGGTGATCAGGGATGACAGTGGGTCATGGCTACAGAGGATGTGGCCACCCACATGTAATGGGCAGAGAGGTGGCAGTAGCTTGAGGAGCCCAGCTGGTAGGTTTATGAGTCTGATCACAGCATATAAGCAACAGACTAAGTAAGTCAGCACAGTTGCTCTCTGAGGCCGCTGTAACAAATTATCACAAAATGGGCGGCTTAAAACAACATAAATTTATTCCCTCATAGCCCTGGAGCCAGAAGTCTGAAATCAAGGTGTCAGCAGACTGGGCTCCCTCTGGGGGCTCCTGGGAGGAGCTTTCCCGCAGCTTCCCACTCCTGGTGGCCCCAGGGGACCCTCAGCTGAGGTTGTAGTGACTTTGCATGACTTCCTGTCCTCCAGTCTTTGTTTCCTCTTGTCTTCTAAGTCTTACAGTAGCACCTGTCACTGGATTCAGGACCCACCCTGAATTCAAAATGTTCTTATCTCAAGATCTTCAATTATATCTGCAGAGACCCTTTGTCCAAAAGGCCTCATTCAGAGACTCTGGCGTGAGAGTTTGGCCATATCTTTGGGGGAGGACACTGCTCAACACACATCATAAACATGAAGATAATAGAGCAGTCGCCCATGTGTGATGAGGACGTAGGTGTGCCAACACCAGGATGAGTCTGAGTCCTTTGAATAAGAGCGTTCAGTGCAGTACAGGCCAGCGCATGTCTAAACCCCTCTCCCTCAGTGGTACTGGGTAGTGTGAGAGAGAAATGATAGCCTTCCTTCCTAGAAGAGGTTCAAAGCCACATCCCAGTGCTCAGGACTGTGCAACCGGGAGGAGGCCCAAGGCTAGGCTGCAGGACTCCAGCATAGGGGTTTTTTGCTGGGCCAGGGTTGCTTTGCCAAGTCAGACCTGGTTCTTGAGAAAGGATCTCTTTCAGTGGATGGGTGTACATGTGTGTGTGCACACATGGTGTGACACAGACACAGTCAACGAACAAATCAGAATTCTCAGTGGGGTGGAAGAAGCTCAGCTGGAGAAGGGAAAGTCCCTGGCAATAGGACAGGGAGGCTGAGTGTGGCCTGTGTTGCCTGCAGGCACCAAACTACCTCCCTGCCCTGCTGCACCGGCCGCACGGACGTGCCTCCCACATCCTCTGCTCCCAGCCCCTTCTCACTGATGGCTCTTTGTTTTACTTTATGTATCTTTGTAAGCTGCCTTAAATCCTTTTTGAACAAGGCAGGGCATAAATAGATAAATAAAACCACCGTGCGGCAAATTTTAAAACATCTTTCCCAAGGCCCTGTTCATTCCAGAAGAGATCCATTCATAACTCCTGTGACAACTCCCTGCCAGACCCAGGCACTGCTGGGCTCAGAAAAACAAGCTGGTTCGAGAGCTAGGCTTCATATGCACCACCACTTCCAGGTCCTCTAGCAATGCCACTGGCAGGGGCAGCTCACCAGCTGTGCCCTTGTGCTGCCCTTGGACTGAGGACCTGGTAAGGAGCTGGGTGTTGTGGGAGAGGCAGAATTGCATCTACCATGTACTCTGCCTGAAGGCAGGTGTGTCCAGCCAGGAAGTCGGGAACCCTGGATTTGTTCTGCACACATGTCTTGGATCCCAAATGCAATGTGCTTAGCACAATCAACCAGTTTCTACTGAGGACCGTGGGGCTGTGCCACAAGCCACATCACAGAGAAATCTTGTATTAGCTGTGTGAAATGTTTAAGCAGTTTCTTGCCTTCACTTGAGGCATAGGAACTCGGGATGTACATGTGCTGGACGCTCCATGCAGGCTGAGTGCTCACATGTGCTGGATGCTGCCTGTGTGCTGGGTGTTACGTGCATGTGTGGTGCTGCCTATGTTCTGGGTGCTCTGTGCTGGGCCAAGGTTTCCCGGTGCAGAGAAAGAACCTACAAGTGCTCATGGCTGATTGAGAGGTGAGGCAGTTGAGTACAGTCTAGACTCAAAGGAGAAAATCTCACTTCATCATCGGGTAGATCAGGTTGTATGTGCAAGTATGTGTATGTTTGTGGGCAGGTGTTTAATGCATGTTCATATGTTGGTACATTCATATGTGTATATATAAATGATGCATGGGGGTAGTATGGTATATACATGTAATGATGTCTAGGTGTTATACACACTTATGTATAGATATTTTGGTGTATGTATTGCATGTCTATGTGTGATATATGTATAGGTATGCATGGATTATATAATATGTGTGTTGGTCTGGGGAGGTAGAGTGGGGTCTTCTCTTGCCATCACACATATGTTCTTGTTGGTACTCCAGACACAGGTCAGTAACTATGTGTGGTGTGGTGTGTGTGTGTGTGTGTGTGTGTGTGTGTGTGTGTGTGTGTGCAGGTGCATGTGTACCAGAGGTGGGCAATATGATGTTACTGCAGTCCCACATGATTCTGGATTAGCTTGTGTATTCTCTTTCTCAGACCAGCTCCAGCTTGGTGGGTCCTGCTTTGCAGGCAGGCAAATCCTCCAGCAAACCCTAGTGCTGTTCGAGATGAGTGACTCTCTTCTGTGCATGTCCTCACAGCCCTCCCTTCTGGAGCTCCACAGTGTGAAGTCAGAATTAGGGTACTCTTGCCTCAAGTAAGTGATAGAGATGAGAGACTGGGCAGGAGCAATGGGGTTCAGCCTCTATATTTCATGTGCAGACCATTTATTTCAGGGAATGCACATATTTCAGTCATCCAGGCTTCTATTCACAAGCTGGAATAATGGCTGTCACCCATCACGCCTGGCCACATACACAGGGTGTGCTTGGGTGAAGCTCTGCGTAGAAAAGCTGGAATTCTTAGACAACTCAAAGCTTCGTAGGACATGTGTTAATGAGCACTGTTGATGGATGCATGGGTGGTGGGTGGTGGATGTGGAGTTTTGATCAGTTGGGCAGACCATGGAACTGACCTTAGTTGGGAAATCATGGTGCTGTGGAAAGAACATTGAGTACTGGCTTGGACTTGGCCTCTGGCTCAGACCCCTACCTATTTCACTCTTTGCCTAGAACAATATGACCAGTTTCCTCTTCTGTGAAGAAGAGATCTTGGTGATGGTTCTAAGTCTTGTCTACACAATGATGCCGTAGCAAGGATTGAATACTGAAGTGTCACTGGGTAGAAAATGCATAGAAATTTAAGTGATTAACATGGGTCGGGTCATTTTCTCCAAGTATATTTCTGATAATTTTTATGCAGAATGAGGAATTATCAATGACAATTTAAAAACCCACAAACATTCATCATATTAGAGCAGGAAATAAATTGATGGCAGAAGTCAGACCTGGGAACAGGTTTGGATACTTGCTGTGCCAGCTTTTACATGGGCAGAGCCTAAAACACCTGTGGCCCTTCTCTAGCAATGAGTGCTGAATTTGGCTGAAGTTCACGGCACAGATCAAGTCTGCCTCATGGGAACAGTTTGTACTCTTCCAACTAAATGGAGGCCCAAGGAGGCCACCCCTGTCTCCACTTCACCTCTAATTGCCCCGCCAGACCTGCTTCTCCCTCCAGAGACTCTATGAAGCTTGTCTTCTCAGTGTCAAGACCACACCCAGTCTCTCCTCTAAACTATGGGTGTTTCTGAGAAGTACAGAATTGCCAAAAGGGTTTCAGAACACCTGGCAGGAAGACAGCTAAAGCCACAAGCAGAGTTTTCATCCCCACAGTGTTGCCAAGGATGAGACTGGCTAGAGGGGCCAGTGCTGAAACACCTCATGCTGTGTCTTCACTCTCTGGGGACACCTGTGTCTGTTGTTCAAGTCCTCTGTCCAAGCTGCCCTGTTAGCTGACATATGCCACAAGGTTTGGCCACTTGGGCCCCCTATCCACTGGATGAGACCATGAAGGTGAAGAGCTCGCAAACTGGTATATAATCAATACCTGACACAGGCTCAGAGGGTGAGCTGGGAATGAATCAGGTTCTTATCAGATCTGCTGGGTCTTCGGGGACAGGGGCTCACGATAGGAGGCTGCCCTATCCCCCTTCTTGGAGGGTGCTCTCTAGGAAACATCTTTCCCCCACGCTCTCCTTGGTATTACAGAGTTTGTCCACCATCATGTAATTGTACATTCAAAAAATGTGCTCTGAGTCAGTTAATACCAGGCACAGTGAGAGAAACGTACTACGAGGGCATCTGTGGTCTAGTGGGGTCACAGGAATGGAAGCAGATGACCTTTTCATAATGTGCCAAGCACAGAACATGAAATATACATCAGGTGCAGAGTGAGGAGGGACAGAGGGAGGAGGAGGAAAGAAGGGAAGAGGAAGGGAGAAGAGGAGGAAGAAGAGGAGGAATGAGAAAAGGGAGCTCCCCTGGGGAGGTGCTGGGCCAATAGGAGCTGGACACATGGGCTGAGGGTGGCCTCCTATGACAGGGAACAGTGGTGAGGAGATTCAGGTTTAGGATCGTGCAGTTAGGGGAGGCTGGAACAGGTGCTGTGGCTTGTTTGCCACTGTTTGGGTCAATCATAGGGGCCAAATTGGCAGCATCATGAACTCTGAACAGTGGCAGGTCTGAGACTTACCCAGATGTTCCTTGCACAACAGCTTCCTGCTGACAAGGTAAACACCATCAGGAGGATGACAGGCTTGGACAATTGTAAGCAGCCGTCATAAGGTGCATAGGATGTAGCCCTGTTTGTATTTTAGAGAGAAATGTCCATGAACTATTGAGGGTGGAGGAGAGGGCACTGTTAGGGGGGTGTCCCTGTTGCCCTAAAGGAGAGAATGACAAGAGCAAACTCAGGACCAGACCCAGGACATAGATCTAAGATTCAGAATTAGAACTTAGAGCGAGATCTGGATCTTGGGCGGCAGACTCCTTGCAGCGGGGCGCTGTCTGTGTTGCTCACCGACACATGACCTGTGCCTGGAATGTGGCAGTTCATAGCCAGTACAGGCTGAGTGAGTGCTAGCTTCAGGAGTGGAGGTAGGCAGTTAGGACAGTGAGTGACCTGGATAGGAGGGCCACAGAATGGGATGATTCAGAGAGGACCATATTATCTCCTTGTCCTTGGCATGGTACCACAAAAAGGTCAGATGCCAAGAAGCACGGACAAGTGGGATGCCCAGGAGCCTACCTGGCCAGCTGCAATTTCTTCCTGCACAGCCCAGGCACAGTGACACAGGGTGAAAAGTCTTGGGTCAGATCATGACAATTCTTGGTCAGATAGGCCTCCGACATGGTCTTGGGCTGGTGATGCAGGCATGTGAGAGTGTGGCCAGGAGGTGCCTCTCTCCTTGGTGGCACTTTGCTGAAGGGTTTGCAGCCACTGCCCAGTGCCAGGTCCTCATGAGGCCAGTTAGGATCCTGTAAAATTTGATGCAGGTTCTGCTGGAGAGCTCAGATGGCGGATGGGGCCATGCTGCTGACTGACAATGTGGAGGCTGATACAGCAGGATACAGGGGGACCTGCATCTCCATCAGACGTTGTGGGCTGGTGCCCCTGAGTCAGATGCTCTTGCCAGGCTAACATACTTCCAAGGGGCCTCACTGGGGAGACAGAAGAAATCCGTGTCCTTGTGGAGAGAGTGAGTCAGCGGGACTCCGGGGCCTGTGGGCTGCACTCTGCAGGCTTTGGGAGCAATCCTTTTTCTGGCCTTTTCAGCTTTTCCGCGCTGTCACACCCCTCGGCCGTGGCCTACTTGGCATCATCCCACCTCTTCCTTCCATCACCCCGTCCTTGCTGCTGACTCTCAGCTCCTATCTCTTTGTGCTGGGCACGCTCTCTGAGTCCATGCAGTTTGCTCTTGGCTGGGTGCTGATATGCCCTTAGGATGTTCGGCTGCTTCCACATCTCCACCTCCAGCTCCCTGTGGCACTCCCTCCAACTGTGACAGTCTAAATGACCCTCAGATACCACCGAATGTCTCCTAGGACTCAGATGGGCCCTGGGCTGAGGCCAACAGCGGGGAGGTAGTGATATAGACACTGGTCTGGTCTGGCGCAAAGGATGTCATTGTCTCCCACGTGGCTCATGTACTGGCCTTCCGAGAGGAGACAGGTATGTCCTTTCCTAGCCAGGACCAGGGTCTCGATGGGAAAAAGCAGCTACACCTTGTAGCTATGGAACAGCTGTTCCCTCAGGCACAGGATACATGGGTTGCGTGGCTGGCTGTCAGATATACCATGGGGCTCTCCATTTGTCCAGGAGAGCCAGGCTCCTCCTGGCTTGGCCTTTCTTGGCACACTCGGTAATTTTGTCATGCTCTGGTGATGCCCAAACCCCAGTGGTCCTGTCTACTCTGATCTTGGAGCTGAGTGGACATGGCCTGGGGGAACCTACAAGTGTACAGAGGAGTGTGTGAGAGTACTGTAACTGTGCGCTCATCATGGCTTGTACTGTGACTGCAAACTTCGCCACATCTTTCCTGGTCCTAGGCTACTGCATAGGGAGGAGATGGTGACAGGCGGAGGGTGGGGGGAGCTCTGGAGAAGGGAGCTGTCAACAAGGCCTCTTGGTCATCCACAGTTAAGCCACATTTGACCATAATTCCTAAAACTGAGGCACTGAGCCACCTAGAAGTGTAGAGGGTCCTGGGGAACGAGGACATTTCAATTCCCCCTGTGTGTCGAGAAGCAGAAGCACAGAGCAGGTGCTGCTCCTTGCTTGCGACAGTGCATCTCAGAGCTGTGCCGCATTAGCAGATTTGGGAAAACTGCCTTAGGGGAATTTTTTCCATTCTCTAAGTGGAAGGTAACATTTACTCACTCCACTCAGGTTAAGTTACCTCATTAATTATTCACAAGACTTAATGCCATCAAACTCGAATCCACACACCGGATCCAAGGGAGAACCAGAAACAAAATCAATTGGTCCAAAGGAACCGAAGACATTGACAGCTAGTGAATAATTAACTCTCCTTCCCCAGAAGTTTATTGGTGAGAGAAAAAGTAAGGTACAGGATACGTAGAGGAAATAGATGACAGACAGGTCCATAGAGAGATAGATGGACACATTGACAAAGAGAAACAGATAAAGAAATAGAGAGAGGCACACACAGATCAAGAGATAGTTACATAGATTGAGGTGCAGAAACAGCTAGATAAAGAGAGACAGCCATTCAGAGAGGTAGATCGATGGCAGATGGATGGATAAGGAGGGAGATACAGTTGAACAAATGTATGGATGGGTAGAAGGACAGACAGAGTATGGATGGAGTCCAGCTGTGCTCCTCTTTGTCTAGAGCCTCCTCCACTGTGGCGATGGTGTCAGGAGTCATAGTACTAATCAGATTTAAAGTGACCACAATTTCACACGTCTTTCAGCATGACCCTTTGGGAAGGCTGGCCCACAGTGTCCCCAGGATGGGTTTTATGCTATCTATTTATATCCAAATCAATTCTAAGTGGGTTGCCGGACTCTGCCTAATCGAATCTGTCGTCCTTCATACACAAAGATGAGACACTTGACCCCGTCCTTGGGATGAGGCCAGGCCTCCTGGGAGAGTTCAGTGCCTTCTCCTTGAAGGTAGAAGGTGGAGGGACCTCAGCCAAACACTCAGGTAGAATGCTCTGCTAAGGCTTTTTACACATGTTCTGCACTTTCCTTGTTGCTGACATTGTTGAATTAACAGAAGAGCAAAGGCCAGGCTGGTCAGGTGGCCCTAGAGTGCCAAATGTCTCTTGCCCCATTGTGGGGAATCTAGCCTAGTACTTTATCTCTAAGACCCGGTGCCTGGTTGAAATTTCCCACGAGAAGGGAAGGGATGACATTCTGCAGCCTGAGGGCTGTCCAGTTGGAGACTCACCATGTCTGTACAGAGGCCGGAAAGCTCATGGCCCTGAGAGCCTTTCATGGGACCCTGGTTTCTGGGACCTATAGCTCTGAGGCTTTGTCTGCAGGTCACCCAACCTCACAGATTCCCAGTCCTCAGGCCTCTCTAACCTGGGAGTCCAGGAATCTGCTCTGGGGTGAAACTGTCCAGCAGCAGCTGCTCCCAGGCAGGTGGCTGCCTGGCTCAGAGCCAGACTGACACTGGCTTAGCAGCAGCCCTTGCTCACTTCCTGCTCAACCCTACCTTAATGCTCCACATGGAGCTACCAAATGTGGCACACCCTTGACACCTGTTGTCCTTGTGGCCTTGGAGCAATTGCAGGGCCTGGTAAGGTGCTGTCCAATATCCTTCTGTAAGCTCCATCCTCCCACTGCTTTGACCTTCATGCATTTTCCTTCCTCATCCACGCTGCCTTCCCCTCTCTCCTCAGAGTCTTTTGAATTTGCACCATGCAGCAATCTGATCTCTGGGGAATATATAATCAGGACTGAAGGTGTCAGCACACAGACCAGTTGCCAGGCAGCGGGCAGGACTAGGGCCAACCAGGGTCCAGGCTGTGGCCCCAGAGCAAAGGCAAAGAATCTCCCTGCCTGGTCTTCCATTTCTTCCTTTCTCCTTTTCATCATTCTCCCCCAAGGCCATCCTGGGGGCCCTGCCTCCACAGCTGGAGAGATGGATGACTGCAGCCTTTGGATTTGTCAGGAACATGGCTCTGAGGTGTTTGTATAGCCTCCTAAATGGCCTGCTACCTAAAATCCCTTGTCTGTAAAGTAGGGTCAAGTCATACTTGCCTCAGAGATCCCTAGGGGCCGAACAGTGATAGAGCAATCATGCTAATAAACACCACATGGCCCTTCTCTGAGGCCTGCTGGTCCTGGTTCTCACACACTAGGTCTATACTGCATATCCAACCTGCTGTGCATCCTGGTGATGTCCGGGGGCAGGGCTTAGCAGGTGGGAGGCCAGAGGAAGAACTGGTTCAGATCAGCAGAAATTGCCCCAATCCCCTACATCTGGCCCAGCTCTCCATTCCATGCAATATCCTTGTGCAGGAGAGGAGACGCTTTGAGAAGGGCACAAGCCCCAGGGATGAGTAAGGGTGGCAGAGTGAGGAGCTGAGTCTGGTCAGATTTGAAACTCTTCCTTCAGCAGTGTCCATGTGTGAAACAGGCCTGTGGGTGGGACCTGGTCAGGGGCCACGGGCCCCTGCATGTTGCCGACAGAGACCATGGCTGTGCCTATTGACAAGCAGAGAAGGGAAGAAACTGTGGGGAGGTCAGGGATGCAGTGTGGGAAATGCCAGGTCTGGAAGCTGGGGAACCTGCATCTGCCTGGAACCTGAGAAAGGACAGTTGCAGTTTGAGCTGAAGGGCCAGCCACCCGCGCTGGCTGGGAGGGTACATCCCTGTCCAGGCCATGCTCTACCTCATTTCCACGCACTTAGAGATGGACGAATTCCTCTCCTCCTTCCCCTCCTCTGCATGCCTGGCCAGGGCTTTAGAGTGTGGCTCTTTGGGGTGCCGAAGACTCACAGTTGCCAAATAGGGCATCTCACCTGGCTCTCAGCCAAGCCTACTGGGCCAAGAGGCAGGGAAACTGGTGGGTGGCAGCGAGTGTGGAATGGAGCAGGAAGCTGCAAAGTGAGAGGTTGCTTGGTGTGACCCTCAGAAGACAGACTGCACCCCCATCCACTTGGACCCCATCAGGCTCCCAGCACTTGTCCCTTGGGGGATTGCTTGAGGAAGGCACACCCTGCTAAGGAGCGCATTTTGGTCCCCTGACACAAGGTACAGGGTCAGCACAGCCTAGGACACCTCAGCCTCTTTCTTTTTCTCCCCAGTAGCATTCAGGAATAACCAGCAAGACAGAAGACAGTGAGGCAGAGGTGGCCCTGCATCCCAAGCCTGCTAATCTCCTCTGGGGACAGTGTTACCATGTCATCACATTGGTGGGCCGGGTGCTGGGATTTACAGGGCTGAAAAGGAGAGCATGTGGCCAGGCGTGTAGAAAGCAGCACTTCCCTTGCCTGTTTTTCCTGGCTACAAAAGTGTGCCAAAGTCCTAGAAGTGCAGAGCCCGAGGTGAGAAGAACTGGGCCACAGTGAGAGCTGTGGTCTTGAACTAAGAGCTCAGCCACAAGGTCCCACCAGGCCAAGCTTGTGCAGATCTATCTTCATCTCCTCCTGGCTGTCTGCCTGGGACCCTGCCATGGGCCCAGGAGTTGGCTTTGCATCTTGAACTGGCAGTGAGCTGCCATGTGTGGGTGTGAGAAACCCATCACTCTGTGTTCAGAAGGCCTGTGTGGTAGTGAGGTGGTTCTGTTGTTTTTGCAACAATGACAGAAGATTCCAGTAGTGCACTTTCAGTTGAGGAACCTGAGGCACAGGTGGCACTTACATGACCAGCTCAAGACAGCCTGGGTCTTTCTGTACCCTGGCTGCACGATGAAGTCAAGCTCCAGCTGTGGGCTTGCAGAGGATGGGCTGAGACTCATCCTCACCTAGGTGCTCCCTCTGCCTGCTGCCCTGAGTGAGGACAGATAGATCCTTTCACTTCACTGCAGCTGTGGAGCCTCTGCATACTGCAAGCACTGGGTAGGACGTGGGTGACAAGAGTGATAGGATCAAGTGGCACAGCCCTACAGGGGTATGCACAGTAGATAGGTGATGGCCCCGGCAAATGAACCACTTGTGGCTGGTCCCTGGAGGAAACATAGTATGTGGTATGGACAGGTGAGAATGAGGAGCCCAGGTAATACGAGGTCTGCTATCATCTTGGCCTCAGATGGACCAACAAGCCCCTGATTCTCCTGAGCACTCTGGCCTTTCCCAGTCATGGATGCTCCATTGGCCTGCGGGGCCACAGTGGAGCCTGTGCCATCATGTCTGTGGGTCGTGGGCTGGCACTAGGTGACTATCTGCAAACACTGATCTTCTTCCCTTGGGCCCTAACTGGTCATAGAGGGTCTCTGGACTGTGCTCTGACCCGAATGCAATCAATGGCACTGATGATTGCATGCTCACCAGCTGTGGGCAGTGATAAATGGAGCCGAAGCCTTGCATTCTGCGATCAATACTTTAATATCTTCATAGTGTTGGAGGGAGACCAGGGGGTGAGCAAAACACAGCTCTGAACTCCCCTGTGGCTACAGAGGCTGGTAGGCCATGGCCCCAGACTACTGGGGCTCTGAACAATGTGAGAGAGGCTAGCGGTGAGCTACGGGACGCTTCCTTTCAGGTCACAGAGATACGCTGGCTGCAGCATGGCCTGCTGGTGACCTGTGGGTGTCCCTTTGGTCACTGGACTAGAGTCACACCAGAGGATGTGGCAGGCCAAGGAATCAAGGGTCACATAGATAGGGAGCACCGTGGGAAGTTCCTTAGCAGTGAGATGTTCAGGTGCACAGAAAGTCCTCAGGCATCTTGCCCCTTCTCGTTCTTTCAAAACCATGGCCCAGAGCTTCCCTTGGCCTAAGGGGGTGCAAGAGAGGAGTGGCTTTGTCATTTCAGGTGCTGGGTAGTTGAAGTAGTCTGTTTGTCCTGGGCTTCTCAAGAGCACTCAGCAGACAGGATCAAAGTGGGTGAGACTGAGATAGGAAGGCTGCTCTGTCTGGCCCTACCTCAAGACCCTGGGAGAGTGGGAATTTTCTATTGGGATTGAGCATCCTGCCCATCAGCGTTGCTTTTCAGAGTACCACTAGTGAGGATCTGACTTATTTGCCACTGCTCAGAGACAAAAGACCAGAATGCACCATTTCCACTCATCCTGACAGCACCCTTCTTTAGAAAGAAGCATTGCTGACTCATCCCTATGGTGGGAGACATAGTTTTTGACTTGAGGACATCATACACCTGGTGGGGGATGTAGCTCCTGACCTGCTGGGTAAGAGGAAGTGACATCCTCTGATGTGCTGGTCTGATTGGTGAGGTACTCTTGTTTCTGCTCAGGTCTCTGTTGAATGAAGAGGGTGAGATTCTTCTGGGAGTACCCAGCCCCCTTGGGAAATCCCCACTTTCGTGGGGGTGGACTCACAGTCTAGCAGAGCTCACAGGCCCCTGGTCCCTGCTGTCTGATGGGGAAGGTCAGGACTGCCCATGGCAGAAACTTCTACTCCCAACAATAACATGTGGTGGGTGAGGGAAGCAATTTGATTGACTGGAAACAGTGATTAGGAGGAAAATGCAAGCTCTTCCTCCAGATATATACTGTTGCAAGTGGAAGAGTAGTTAGCCTACGTCTGGTGAGTGGGACATTCTTGTGTGTGCCTTGAGCTCAGCCAGGGGCCAGGAAGATCCCTGAGAAGAAAGAACACAGCTACCTGAGATTGGGGTGATGGTTGGGAGAGCTGGGTTCTATTTTTCAAGGCACCTCTGGGCCCTATTGGCAAATACTTGAGAGCCTGAAATCTCTGACTCAGAAAGCCTCATCCATGGAGCACAAGTCACTGCACTGTGACCTCCCCAGACTTGTGCATGAGCTGTGACTTCTGATTCCTGAGACTGGATCTCTTTCTGCTGCTATGGAACTTCTGTAGCTACACTTTCAAGGGCCTGGTACAGAGGGCTACATGCCCGCCTCTGCCCTGAAGCTGTGCGCAGCATTTTCCATGGTGCTGAACCCCTGTACATGTCAGGAGTCACTCCAATGCCTGCAGCCTAGACCACTATGGGTCCCCTCAGACCTAGCAGCTGTGCTTCTTGCTATAGGTCCTCATGGGAGGGACCTCTTTCCAACAGCATGGACTAATGTTAGATGTAGGTCACTAGCCTTTGCTTTGGCCTGCTTTATTTATGACCTTCATGCCGTCACTGAGTACCTTGAACCAAGTGCCTAGCAAACACTTTGTTTTGGGTGGGAGTGTATATACAGATGCTGCCCAGTATGGAGGGGAAGGAAGCAGGAGGTAACCCAAAAAAGGCACTGGCAAGGGTCTTCCACAGTCAGATGACTTCTAAGCTACTTCTTTCTTCACTTCTGTGATCATTAGAGTCCCCACCCTGGCCCCAGTGTAGCTGGGTCTTCAGAAGAGCAGTCATGACCTCCTCAAGGTCAGAGTGTGCAAATGTTTCCCGGCATGAAGAGACCTCTAGTGCCCACATGCGTGTGGTAGAGTTGCCATGCCTGCCTAAAGGATCCAAATACTCTCCATCCCTTTTGGCCTAAACTCATGTTCAATAAGTCTCTAGATGCCGCCCCTTGCAATCGAGCCAGCATTGATCTCTCCTGAGTGCCCACAGCATCATGTTTCCCATTGTGTATGTTCAGTCTTGGTCTTCTTCATATTTATTTTGTTCTCCAATTTCCTGGGTATTCATCTTTCCACAAGATCAATGTCTGATTCATCTTGTATCACTGCAAAATCTGGCACGGGGTCAGCCCTTCTGGGAGGTCATAGCACAAACGAGCAGCCTGTAACTTCCACTCACTTCTGCTGCTGCTGGGAGGATGAGCAGGAGTGTGCTGTGCTGTCTTTGGGAGCTGTGAATCCTTCTCTTTGTGCTCTTGATGATCCTAAGTGATTAATTACGTAGGTACTAATACAAGTCTCAGTTTATTTCTGAATTTCAGCAAAGCTGAAAGTTCTGCCCAAGGTCACAGAGCCCCAGGAGTTTGGCCAGAGAGACTGTGTGTACTGAAAGGAAGCAAACAACTCGATCACAGCAGGCTGGTCTTGTGAGTTTAGGATAACATAGCAGAAAGAAAAACCCAGGTGTAGTTTCCTCAGAGTAACAAGTTCTTATAGAAATAAAAAGCATAAGGTCTAGGAGGGTGACTTTATAACGGAGAGTACTGAGGCCCAGAGGGAACAGTGGGGAAGGTGTGCACCCTGCCATGGGCCCTAGGTCTCTAGGCTCCTCCGATCCACCTCGTGGGCAGTGGTGAGGCTTGGTGCTGGAAGTGGTGAAGACTGGAAGTACCACACGTGGCTGGGCCTCAAGCCAGGCCTGGTGGGCAGTGCTGGTGCTTCTGACGTGATGTGGTCCTTCTGGGTGGTGAACTGTCATGAATGCAGCTGGATCCCCAGTACTTGGGAAGGAAGTGTGGTAAGCAGCTGGACTGTTAGGCCAGTACTCTTGTGGACATGCTGGAGAAAACACATATGAATGTCCAGCAACAGAAAGGCCAGATCCTGAGTGGAGACCCTGGTGCCAGCCTAAGTTGTGTGGAAAGACAGGGAGGGATATAATAGTTCTGCTCCCAAGGCAAGACCCAGACAGTACCAGATCCATCTCACCTCAACCTAAGGATAATCACTGGGCCTCGTGGGTGCTCCCAGCCACTGAGAACAGCAAATCAGGCTCCAGGCAGGCAGCCATGTGCCTGCTCCAAACTGAGAAGAAGCAGAGAGTGGCTCTGGGGAGGTTGCATCCTGGAGTGTCTGCTGACAGAGCTTGGAGCAGGATGATGCCATACCCACCTTTCCCCAGGGCCCGGCCCTGCTCTTGTGTGTGTCACTTACTTCTCTGAGTTACTTGGTTCAGTTTCCATGAAAACCCGAGAGCTGGACAGTGCCTGAGGCTCACCATCATCTGTGGATGAGAAAACGAGGTGGGACCAGTCTGAGGCCAGATCCTAGGGCCCAGAGGATCTGGGCATGGAGCCCCATGGCAGTCTGTGTGCTTGGTAGGCAGAGAGGGTGGCTGCTCCTCACTCCTCACCTTGACTTCTCCCAAGTCCTCTGGGCCTCTTGCTCCCAAGTCCTGGCCTCATTGTAACCAGCAGCCTTCTGGCTTGAGTTGTCTTATTAGTATAGACAGACCTACCCTGAAGCTTCCTCCAGGCTCAGGTCCAGGCGCTACATCCTGTGCTGGTCGTCTGTAGGCTGCTGCCAACTAAGGATGGTACAACCGACACAGGACACTGGGGCCTAGGGCCAGCCACTCTGCCTGGACCTGGTGGGCACACACCCTTGGGGAGGGGAACAGCAGCGAACTATGCTACCCACCCTCTGCAAATCAAGAATGTCCTTTGAGGCCCGGTGTGCTTTTCTTACCCAGTGAATGGGATTAATTGCCTGCTTCCTCAGCCCCACTCTCTGACACATCTGTGCCTCTGCCCAAGGGAAGGGGCTTCAGGATGCATCTGTCAGGTAAGTGACAGATGGCATGATGGGTGTTTAATGATGGATATCACCAAGGAGGGTGGTGTGGAGGTGGCTGATTGGAGCCACAGGCAAAGGTCACAGTGCAATGTTTCCTGCCCTGAGGACTCTCCTTACTTTGCTGGAATTGAAGCTGCCCAGCTGTTGGCTAGCAGGTGACCTGGGTTTTTACATTTCCTTCGTAGAGACTTGGCATCTCCAGCAGAGAAAGGAATGTGTCACAGCCTTGTACACAGGTCATTTGCAGGTGTAAGACTCCCAGTTCATTCACCCCCACCACAAGTGACCTCCTTGCTGCTGCTGCCACTACTGCTGCTACAGCGTACGGTACCCATCCCACCTGCCACATAAGAGCCTGAAGGTGGGTGGTAACTGCTTGGATGGGTACTCAGTATCCCCATGACTCAGACATAGTGCACTGAGAGCTGTCCGATAATCCACACTGAGCAAGGAACATGGATTTCTGGGTTTTCCAAATGCCGTGGTCCTCATAGGATTCAATGGCAATGAGACAGGGAAACAGCAGGATGTAGGGGCAGGGGCTTCTTCAGAAGCCCCAGGTCTTTCCAGCACCTCTTTGTGCTCATCACAGGGATCCAACAGCTTTATGATGGTGAGGTTTTGTTTCTGCAGTTCCCCACTGGACCAGGGGTCTAGGCCTGTGCTGCCATCTGCTGCTCGTAGAGACCTGAAGCAAGCTGGTGACTAACAGTTTCTTCATCTGTAAAATGGGCTAAGGGCAGTTCCTGCCCCATAGGACACTTCATGGGCATAACAGGCAGGATGGTATCTGGTAGGCCTCACTGACACACCATTGCTTTGTAACCTTGCCACAAGCAGTATCCCAGACCTTTCACCAGTGTGAGTGGGGTGGAGGGTGGACGTTTTGCTGGCCAATAGCAACAGCCCATACCAGAGGTGAGCCCACATATAGTAACCACACTCTTCCAGCATCATGCTCAGTTCTCAAGCACCAGAGAAGCTGTGCATCTCTATACCCCACCATCTGCCCACTGATCTTCTGTCTGTCTGGGTGGACTGTCTGTCCACCCAGCTGCCTGTCTGAGCTTCAGGGGTGGAGCCGGAGGTGAGCTTTAATGGCTCAGTGATGGCTGCGTTTTCAGACCAGTTGGAAAGAGGCAGAACCCATAGCCATGAGGGAGATGCTTTGCTGGTGTTTGGGCAGGCAAAGTTCACTGTCCTGACCTGTGGCCTCAGCAGGGGTCTCATGGTTCCAGTATACTAACGTTGTGCACTTTGCCCCTTAGGACCAGGTCTGCTCTTCAAGCTCATCCTTTAGGAAGGCTTTCAGAGGCTACCTCCTCCCAGAAGCTGTCCTCTTACTGTCACCAGATGGTCAGAGCCTTGGTCCTCTCTGGACAGGAACCTGCCCAGCTGTTTAATCTATGAGTCCAACTCAGGAGCTTCTCCTAGATGCTGGGCATGAGTCATTTTGCTCCTAGACCAGTATTTGTGCTGACCCACAGGGACAGCAGCTGGAAGCAATGACAGGCCTTTGTGTGGAGCCCCCCTCTGGGATGGGAAGGTCTGGTAGGGAGACAGTGAGTGGAGATGTGCAAGGTTGATTTCCAAAAGCAGGCAGATGGTGGCCCAAGGCTACAGAGAGCTAAGGCAACTCTGCCAGTTGACCAGCTCCCCACTGTCCACAGAGCATGCTGCCATGCTCTCTAGCATGTGGTGGTATGTCAGAAGCTCTAGGCTTCCTTGAGGAAATGAACTCAGCCCAGGAGTTAAAGAAAAGTAGGAATCCAATCCAGGTCTTCTGATTCCAAGACAGAGTCTCAGGTCTGGGCCGCCAAGCCAGTTACTTCTGGAGAAAGAGTTTTCTATGAGGGTCTGCCCAACCTGCCATGGGTCCCCCATACCAGATGCTCCATGGGTAGATCCCATCTGCTTGAGGGCAGGTATGATCCAGACCAAAAGCTGCCCCTCTGCATGACTGGAGCTTCCCAGGTGTGGTCTGTACCTCCGGGTCCTCATTGTGGAGTTTGGCCTTGCTGACCTGGTGGCTTGCATGCTTGTTAACTTGTGGGTACTTGTGTGGGCCATGGCAAGTGCATAGGCCCTGTCTAAAATGGGAAAAACCACCCTCCTGGCTTGTACTGGGAGCAACGATTTGCTTGTTTTGTCTGGGAGGCCTGCTTGTTTTGATGGGAGCTTTGCCAGACCACAGACATGCTGTCACTTAATTACGGACATGGGGTGCTGCTGCCAGAGCCAGGGAATGTTTATTGGAAAGGGCTCTGGTGTGGGTTCCAATCCTAGCTTGGTTGTCGGCCACCAGGGGGTCTACAGTGTGTCCCCCCCACCCACTTTCTGATGTCTTGTGCAGTTGGCAGAGCAGGCGCTGGCAGGTGTGATTTTTGCACCCTTAGTTGGACTTCTGTGAGAGTCCCATCTGCCGTTTGTGCGTCTAATTGCAGAGTGCCCTCACAATTAGGGTGGGACAATTGAAAATGATTTGGAGTTGGTGGGAAGTGCTCCAAAAGCCAGTGAGGACGGAATTCTCATGGAGGCAGTTCAGTTTCCACAACTGGCTGGTTGTTGGTCACATCTGCTCGGGGATCCTTGCTGGAGCCACCAGTGTGCCTCGGAGGGCTCCCTCATCTGACCCCAAAGCACCCCATCCAGAGGCACTGACATGCCATATTCTGTGCCTAAGCTGCAGCACCCTCTGGGGCCACAGCCACGATCGTTTCTCAGAAAAGAGAGTAAATGTCAGCTGGAGTGTTGGCAAACCTGGGTCATGGAGCAGGGCTGACAGCCAGGACCTCTGGCCACCCGCCTGGGCGCTCCTTGGAGCAGAGCCAGGAGCCTGAAAGCCAGCATTCCCAGTGCTGGAAAGGATTCCACAGTCTCGGAGGGGGTCCAGGCTCCAGAAAGAGCCAGAACTGTGACCTCGCCTGTCTGGAGGGATCTTCCTCTCTGAAAGTGGGGACTCCCAAGAGATGGGTCCTCTGGGCCCTAGCATTGCCTACCTGGGACCCTGCCACACATATCCATGAATCCAGGAAGTATGGATCCTGCTTCGGTAGGAGTGAGGTCTGGGGACAGCCTTTGTCCCCTAGGCACTCTCTACTGTGACAGTGTGGTAGGTAGGTGATGGTCACTGCTATGGGACCCAGGGTGGGATGTAATTTCTCAATTTTCTTTGTAAAATATGGACCCAGAGTGGGACATGACAGTGCAGCCCAGCAGAATGACCCCTGGCTCAGTAGCCTACATGACGAGGCCCTCTTAGCCCAGAGCTCACCCTATTTCTGGAGCTTGTTAATTGCAACCCTACTATGCACCAGGCACTTTATCCACACATTTTAAAGCTCTCCTGGCAGCCACAGACCACAAGGTAGGCGTCTCCTTCATAGTGAGAAAAGGCCATTTGCTGCACATTAGCCTATGGTCACAGGTAGGAAGGGATCTGCTCCTTCCCTGCACTCACTCTCCAAGTCAGCACAGCGTCGTTTCTGACCTCCTCATAGGCTGGGCCCAGGCAATCACATCTGTTTGGATGTAAGTTCCTTCTGCCACCTCCTGCCAAAAGGTCCAAGGTGGGCTCTGCCTCATCGATCTGGGTGTGAGTATGCAGTACTCTGGTAAGCAGGTATACACATGTGTGGTATGCAAAGTGTGCAGAGCTGTGTGTGATTATGCATGGGGGTGGGTGGTGAAGTATGCTGGTATTGGATGTACATGCATGTGAGTGTGCCTGTACACATCTGTGCAAGTGTGCAAATTGTATGGGGTATATGTTTGTGTATGCACATGTGCACAGGAGTTCACATATGCAACTGTGTGTCCTGGCACTGATCCTCTTGCCCTTGTCATTCTGAGTGAAGTTATCTCATCCTGCTGTGCCTCAGTTTTTCCACTCAGGCCTGAGGTGAGGATCAGATACAAGGTGGCGTACGTTGATGGGGCCCCCTGGGGACCACCATCCTGCAGGAACAGCATCTGTGACATTATCTGACAGGAGCAGAAAGCTTTGGGCCAGGGAGTGGATCCTGCATATCTCCTACACTTGCTCTTCTGGTTGGGGAGTCCCTGTCCTCTGTCCCCACCTACCTGTGTATTACACTAAGGTGAGGAGGGTGGATCTTAGGAATCTCTGCAGGATGCAGCCTGCTTGTCCTCTGCCCTGGCCTCAGGGTGCGTAAAGGATGTGACAGCTTTGAGGCCTATCAGGTCACATGTTTCCTAGAAGGGTTTCATGTGGACAAGGTTGGACAATTATTCCTATTCCATTAAGTGCCACTTAATTATTAAAAAAATCAACGAGCCTTTACAACTATGTGAGACACATCTGATTACATAGACACTTGAAGTCAATAAATGTCTTTGGAGAGCCAATTACTGCTTAATTAAGGAACGCTCTTGACGAGGCAGCCCGATCTTCATGATCCGATGCCCAGAGATGGCCAGCGCTGTGGCAAGAGTGTGAATGGCTGCACTGGGCATGGTGGCCACCCTGCCTGGGCCCTCCTTGCTGTCCCACATCCTAGGCAGACTTCCCATCCTGGCTGTGCTCCACACTGAGGGGTGCACGACCCAGATGGCCTGCCTTAAAAACCTTCCTTGACTTGGCCAAAACAACAATTTTCCATCTTTGTGCTCTTTTTCATATCCCTTTGTTTTTCTGGCCTCCTCCTCCCTGGTGTGCTCTGTCCCCCATCCAGCATGTGTGCAGCCGTGTCCCCAATGTCCTGTGGCACCGCCACAGTCTGGCCTGTGTTAGAGTTAGCTGTGTTCATTTCTCTCAGGGGATCATGTGCCTCTGGAACTGAGATACTCGGGACCAGGCAGTGTCTCCAGCAGCTCTGGACCCGCTCTGGACTTGTCTTCCAGGCTCAGAGGGAAAGTGGCATCTGCAGAAGTCTAGGCAGTAGGAGAAGCAGAGGCGCTGCCTGGCACCTGACCCTGTCTCAGACATGACACATGATCAGGGGCTCTGAACACCCTGTTCTGTGGGAGACAGGATGCACTCCGAGGGCACAGTGCCACTGGGTCTCAGTGGCGCTCTCTTCCCTGAGTTCTGTCGGGACAGCATGGGGCTCTCTCAGGCATTTGTCTCTTCTGTGAAAAGTGCAGGTGTGCAGACGGGCTGAGGGTGCAGGGTGAAGGGAGGTATGAGAAGCAGCGGCTGGAGTTGGAGGTAAATCAATGAAAAAATTGAAACCTTTTCCTGGTGCTGGTATATCTGGATCCTGGCCTCCTCTCCATCAAAGTGCTTTATGGAGGTGAGATTTACACACAAGGAAATGTATCATCACAAGTGCCAATATGATAGATTTTTTATTTTATAATTACATATATATATAGTTCATATTGTAGAAAGTTATGAAAATATTCTTATGTATATATTTCTAAAGATTGAATTTTTAGGTTTTTTCTTTCTTTTTTAAAATTCAAATCTTTATTGGTATATTACATATACACATCGTCATCACACTCAACACTAAGAGTTCGATAGATTTTAACAAGCAGATTCATAGCCACTTGCCTGCACTGGTACCTGAGGCCTCAGAGCCAGTGTCACCTTTTATTCTAATGTTCCATAGTCCCAGTCTTGGCATCCCTTGATCCCAGGCCTGAGCCTCTCTAGTTCTCAATTCCTGGTCAGTAAAATGATAAAAGTAATAACAATATAGTGCCTATTAACATTACCTCTCCACATGCCAGCTTTAACTTTGTCAAGGGCCAGTTGGAGAAACTGAGGCAGAGAGGCTGATAATTGGCCCGAAGTCGCACAGCAGGAAAATGCAAGGGTTGGACTCAGTCACGGCAATCAAGTTCTAGCCTGCACTTTGAAAATGACGGGTGGCTCAGCACATTCCCAGAGTCCCCTTAGCTGCATGATCCCTGAAGCTACGCTTCTGAGAGCGGGACTAAGCTTCATTCATTCTCCAGGATGTGAGTGTGATTGAGATCTCAGATGCCATGCTTTGGGCAGTGGTGATACTGGATGGCGTCTTTCAGAATGGAAATGAGACCAAGGACATTTGCATGGGCTGTGAAGGGAATTAGCACCAATGAAGAGAAAGACCAGCTTCTTTAGAGAGAAGGGAAGAGCAAGTTCGCACTGATTCCCTGGCTTAGGGTGGGTTAAAGCCCAGGAAGTCTTTACTGGGAGTAGCCAATTCTAGGAGATGCAATTTCTTGTGTGAGACTTAGACTGGCAAGTGATCACAGTCAACTTGTCCTGGGAATTGGCTGAGTTGTTCTTGCAGCTGGCGCCATTGTCCTGGGTAAACATACTAGCTTTGTGGTTCAATCAGGGTCTTATGCTAGAAAAGCAGATGGGTGGGATAGGAAAAGAGAGGAGAGAGAAAGATAAAGAAAATAGCGATCAGTTTCAATGGGCATTCACACATATACATGCAGGGCAGAGAAGGTCCTGACCCACAGGTTAAGGCAGCAAAGAGAGTGGACACAACAGGAAGACACAGTGCCATGTCTCCTGCTACTGTGCTGACACCTTCTAGACACGAGAGGATCAAGGGAAGAGTCAGTGTTCTCAGCCAAAGTGGTCTTCAGACCCTCCAAAGTAACCTAGGCAGCTGTCATCATAGTCGGCATGTCAGAGACATTATCTACAGCAAAGCTGGTGGGATGCTAATGATGTACCACTCAGATGTGTAGCTTCCAAAGTTAGTCCTCTGTCAACTCAACTAAGAGCTAGTGGGGCTAGAGGGTTTACTTAGGTTTTTTCTTGGGAACAATTCCCTCAGCTTCTGTAAACAATTCCACTTCTGTGGTTTTATCAGGGTCTCATGAGGAAAAGTCCAAAGACAGAGAATCTATACACTGTACGTCTGAGGGGAAGTGTACTGCACTCAGGAGTTGCTTTGTTGTCCAAGCCTTCTGGGCCTCCATGGTGGTCCCTGACCATATCAGGTGGTCTGCTGGTCCCAGTGGACAAAAACTTTGCCTTGACAGGTAGCAGTTGATGAGCAGTTGACCACCTGCCCCCGGGGCCTGGCTTCCAGATCACTGTTGGTACTGACTTCTTCCCTCCACCTTCAGGTGGTTTCTGCAGCCTTCGGTGACTGCACAGCGATGTGACTCAGATCCTCAGTCTACTGGGTTCCCTGCAGTAGCCAGGGTTATCGCTTTGCAGTTGCAACTGGGCAAGGGGCTATTAGTACAGGTCACTGAGACTCCACAGATGCTATCGTCACAGAGAGTGGCCCTATCTCCACTTGCTGACAAGGCTCCGTTGCCCTTCATTGCCCCCGCCAAAATGGGGCTTCCTCTTTTGCCTGATGATTCCACATCCAGGATCCCAAGTCCCCACGTGGTCTCTGGGGTTTTTAACTTTGGGATACATGTTGTACCTGCTGGTGTGGCTTCTCTGGGGACCAGCACTTCTCAGTCTACAGAGACCGGAATCATAAGGACAAAAAGTATAAATCCTTTAAGGTCCTGTGGGGAGCACTGAGAAGAAGCTGCCTCACTCCGTACCCTAGGTGTCATTCTACTCAAAGCCCAGATGCACCAGAGTCTGATTCAGTGCACATGCTGTAACTGGGGCAGTGCCCTACCCCATGCTTCCCTCCACACTCAGAACACATCCCCCCCCAAGCAGCTGCTTTGCTCCATTTCTGGGGATTCTGTGTGGTTTGCATGTGATGTGCTGAGGAATCTATGGCCCTGGCCTACTTCTATCTCCTTTGCTATCAAGTGGCTTCCTCATCTGATTTGATGTGTGTCAGGGGTGTGTTCTGAACTAGGGTTAGAAGGAAACCTCAGGACCCTGAGGCTGCGCTGCAGCAGAGGTGGAGTGTGTGAAAGACAAACCCCCTTCTATAACCTCTGCCTGGGAGAATGAACAACTGGCCATCCTGGAATAGAGGAAGTCAATGTGGCCACTCGACTGTAGCTTGCTTCCATGAGATGGGCCACACTATCAGTTCTACTGTGGCCTGTGCTGCTGGCAGAGAGGGTACTGTGCTGGGCCTCTACCTCTGCCTTTGTTCACTTCATTTGCTGGTCCAACAAGTTAGCTGGATGGTCATGATAGAGCTGGCCAGTAATGTCTGTCCATTCCATTAGGTCCACTGGATTGTTTAAAGCATCTCCACAGTGGACACACCCTGCTGGACATGGACATGTGGCACAAACATCATCCGATTGATGCCCATCTCCATTCTGCCACCTCCACACCTCTACCCAGACCTCCTGGTTCTCAGACCCCCTGGTCCTCATCTCCCCCATCTTTTCTCTTCCAGGCTCCTGACCAGCTCACAAGAATGCTTCCCTACCCAAGTATCTATTTGCCTCAAGTCTAAGGCCACTTCATTCCTCACAAAGTGGAGAGACAGTTGTACTGCCCAGGGCTTTTGGGTGACCTTACTTTGCCACCATCTTTCAAAGTCATCCCCAGGAAGACTGTGGTGTGGCTTGTTACCACACATCGGGGTACCCACTCAGTTCTTCTCCTCCTTCAGTTGAACCAATGGGAGTGCTTAGGTGGCTAAGGTATCAGGACACAGGGTGCAAGTGTGTGAATGGTGGAGCCATGAGGCCTGGGGCTTCTTGTTTGTACCTGTCTCTGGTCTCTGTTCCTAGGCTTCCCTTGTGCATACTCATTTCTGCTGAGGATGTTTTGTTATTGAGCTGTGACCTCTGGCTTTGTGGGCCTGCATCTCCGATGAATCCAAACATGCTACTAGTTATCCTTGCCACAGTTCCCACCTTCAGGTATACTCCAAGCATCTGTTCACCCTCAGGCTTATGTGTCAAGCTGTGAGTTCTGTGGGACCGCTCTCCTGCTCTGCACCTCCAGTTCCCAGCTTACTGGGCTCACATGACCCTTGGCCATGAACCTGTACACTTTGATTTCTGGTTTAATTTCATTATGATCTGAAAACATTCTTTGTATGATGTCTCTTCATTTCAACCTGTCAAGGTGTGTTTTATGGCTCAGCCTGCTGTCTGTCTTGGAGAGTGTTCTATGCCCTGAGAAGAACGTGAGTCCTGCAGAGTTGATGGAGTGTTTTATCAATGTCAATTAGGTCTGGTCTGTTGATGGCATCGTTTCGTCTTATACATTCTCACTGATTTTCTGTCTACTTGTTCTATCAATTATAGGCAGAGGAGCGTTGACATCTCCAGCTGAATTGTGGATTTTCCCTCAGTTCCCTCTGCTTCAGCTGCCCATATTTGAGGTTTGCTGCAAGGCACGTACACCTGTGCCTGGACTGCCCCATCAATAGACAACATCTCTCTGTCTCTGGTTCCTTGTTTGAAACTCGACTTTGAGGCTAATTAGCTCCTTTAGCTTCCTTTTAATGAGTGCTGGCCTGGTGTCTGCCTCCACTCTTCTGTTAACTGATCTACATCTCTATATTTTATAGGCAGAACATAACTGATTCTTGCTTTTTAAGATCCAACCTGACATTCACTGTGTTTTCACTCTGGCTTTAGACTATGTACAATTAAAGTGACTATGAGATATTGGATTAAAATCTGCCTCTTACTGTTTCCTCTTTGTTTTACTTGTACTTTATTTTTGTCCTCTCTTTTGACTTTTCTGGGTTTAATTGAATATTTTTATGATTCCATTTTATCTTCTTCATTGACTTATTTTCCAACCTGGTCTCTCCTCTCTCCCCCTTTCCTTCCCCTTCTCTCTCTTTCCCTCTTGCTATCTCACTCTCACTGGATATTAGAGTGACTAGAGATTGGATCAGGGCTTTCCACTGAGTTACATCTTTAGGTTGTTTTTTATTTTTTATTTTAAAATAACATTCTGATAAGTCTCCAAGTTGCCCAGGCGGGGCTCAAATTTGTGGTTCACCTGCTTCAGTCTCCCAAGATACTGGAATCACAGGTATCTGTCATCGTGATGGGCTTATTAATATTTTCCTAGAAACTACTAGTGCATATCCTGAGATTTACAACACACATCTTGAAGTGATCTGAACCTGGCTTGAAAACATTACAGGGCTTCATAGGCAGCATAAAGCTCTGATGGCAGTGTATTTCCATTACTCTTTCCCACTTTTTGTGCTGGTGATGCCCTATATTTTATTTTTAAAATACATAAACACAAAAAACATTGTTAGCATTTTTCTTAGGTAGTTATCTTTTACAGTAGAGGTCAGCAAACTATGGCCAGCAGTCTGTTTTTGCAAATGAAACTTTCTTGCCATGCCTATCTTTGCTGCTGTGGTGGAGCTGAGTGTGGAGTGGATGAAGACGATGTGACCTGGCCTACAGGACCCAACACCCTGCTGTCTGCCTCTTGAAGGAAAAGCTTGCTGATTTCTATTTTACATCAGTTAAAACCAAGGAAAAGTGAATTTTAATTTGCTTTCATAAGTTTTATTTCCAATGCCTTTTATTTCTTTTGTTATCTATGTCTTTTGAGATACTCTCTACTCTTTCTGCCTGAAGAATTTCTCACACTTCTTGGTGATAGATCTGTTATCAGTGAATTTCCTTGGGTTTTATTTGTGAAAAGTTTAATCTCTCTATTTTTTTTTCACAAACTTTTTATTATAAGAATTTTTAGGGGCTAGGGATTTAGCTCAGTGGTTCCAGCGCCTGTCTTGCAAGCACAAGGACCCGGGTTCGATCCCCAATAACCACATACAATACGGAGTGTGGAGACTCACACCCAGCAGCAATCAGTACCACATACCACAGTGCCAGGGGTGGTGGTTTACGGCCTATAATCCCAGCACTCAGGAGGCAGAGGCAGGAGAATTGCTGTGATGTGAGTTTGAGGCTGTACTCAGGGACAGCCTGAACCCCAAAAGTGAGACCCTGTCTAAAAAAAATAATAATTTTAAAAATATGTTTAAAAATAGAGAGTGTAAATAATAAGCCTCTGTATAAATCATCCTTTATGGTTAACAGTTAGCTCTGGGCCCATCTTCTTTGATCTAGACCACCTACTCCATCCCACAAACCAAATAATGTCTTCCATAAACTTTTAATATGTCTAAAAGATAACATCTGCTTAAAAATTGTATAAAATTGGCAATACATGTGAAAATTAACAATATTTTCTCAACATTATCGAATATCCAGGCAGGGTGCAGATTTCTCCAGTTGTTACATAAAGGTGATTCTGTCTTTGGTGATTGTGCCGAAGATTCGAGGGTTACTTCTCTGTCTTCTTATCACTTCTAAGATCCCATTCCATTGTTTCCTCAAATACAGTTTCCAGAGAGAAGTCAAGGTAATTCTTATCTCTATTCCTCTACAGAGAATGTAGTTTCCCCCTGTGTTTCAAGATTTCTTTTTTGATACAGTGGTACCTTGGTTCATGAGTTTAATTTGTCCCATGATTCTGGAAGAGATGGCAAGGTCATGTTGGTCACCTGATGCAAAATTCACAAACAAAAGCAAAATTTTGTCAAACACTTCTTTGTGAGAATCAAATTGTTCACAAACAAAAGCATTCATGAACTGAGGTATCACTCATTTAGATATTTTGGTATTCAGAAACTGTAGTATATCGGTGGTGGTGGTGGTAGTGAACAGGTGGAATAATTTGTCTGGCTTCTGAGCTTTTTGAATCTGTGGTGTGTTGTTTTTATTAATAAAAAAATTAGTTCATGACCATCCTTGTGTCAGATATTTCTTTGTCCACTTTTCTTTTTCTTTCTTTCTTTTTTTTTTTTTTTTAGGCTTTTTGAGACAGGGTCTCGCTTTGTAGTTCAGGCTGGCTCTGAGCTCAGCCTCAAACTCACATCACAGCAATCCTCCTGCCTCTGCCTCCCGAGTGCTGGGATTACAGGTGTGAGCCACCACTCCCGGCACTGTGGTATGTAGTACTGATTGCTGCGGGGGTGAGTCTCCATGCCCAGTATTGTTATGTGGCTACCGGGGATCGAACCCGGGTCCTTGCGCTTGCAAGACAGGCACCGAAACCACTGAGCTATATCTCCGGCCCTGTCTACTTTTACTCCCTTTTACAGAATTCCAGTTAGGCACATTTTAGTCCCTTTAACATTGTCCCACAGCTCATGGATGCTGTGTCCTGTTTCTTCCTCTGTATCCCTCCTTTTCTCTGTTTCTCAGTTTGAATGATTTCTATAGATGTATTTTTGTGTCCACTGGTCGTAGCTTGGCTGGGTCAGATTTACCAATGAGTCCCTCAAAGGCATTCATGTGTATAGCAATGTTTTCTATTTCTAGCATTTCTTCTGTGCTGAAATTACCCATCTGATTTTTCAGGTTGTGTATACTTTTTCCATTAGAACTTTGAGCATATGAGTCATAGTTATCTTAAATACCTGAGTTACAATATCTCTGTCGAGTTCTGACTATTTCTGTATCTGTTGAGTAGATTATATGTCACTATTTTTGTTGGAAACTGGACATATTGTTTAGAACAGTGGATACAAAGATGAATATTTTCTGTGCTTGGGGACAAGCACAAGGCTTCTGGAGCAGTGGACTATATCATTCTGATCAAAAACTGGACTGGCCAGGAGGTTTTGGTGCCTATAATGGCCTCATATACCCCAGTCTTCCAGTTCCTTTCCTGAGCAATACCCTCTGTTCAGGCCACAGCTGATTTCCCAGGGTGTCTTCTCAGTGTCTGCTTCCCACTCCTCCTGACCCTAACCCCAGCTTTAAGCCACCCCTTCACAATGTAACTTGAAAGAACCTGCCTTATTCATGGATCCCAGATTTATCCACTCTTACTGAGAACCATTCGCCTGGTGGTGGAGGTGGGGAAGAGCATCTTGGGCATTCTGATTATCCCTCTTTTTGCAGCGGGCCTTAGGTCTCAGGCATGGAGAAGCTTCTGTTCTCCTCTGGCTCCATTCTGGCCTCAGTGTGTGGCTTGTACTCCTATGCCATGTACAACTGAGGATTTGCTTTGATTCTTCTCCTAACTGCAGTGTGCCATTTTTGTCACCATTTCTCCTGTGTATTGAGGCTTTTTTCCCTGTAGGGAGTCAGAAGTGATGAATCTGAGTAGGTTTTTAGTGATGGCTGCTATTGCCCTCTCCTACAAGATCATAGGGAACATTTTCAGAAAGATCACAAGGTACTAGATGGAGATTATGGAAAGAAATTCTGCAAGAAGGAGCGAGTGAACTCCCCTACTCTTGCAGCCTCCAGGCTCACTCTTCCATGGCAGTCCACATTTTGTCTTTCAAAACTTAGTAGGTGAGTCAGGGATTTAGTTCGGTGATTCTGGCATTTGCCTGGCAAGCGCAAGGTCCTGAGTATGATCTCCAGTACCACACACTACAATGCTGGGCATGGTAGTTTACTCCTGTCATCCCAGCACTCAGGAGGCAGAGGCAGAGGAAGAAGAATTTCTGTGAGTTTGAGGCTAGCCTGGGCTACATAGTGAGCTCAGGACCAGTCTGAGCTACAAAATGAGACCCTGTCTCAAAAAAAAAAAAGAAAAAAAATACAGTAGGAAATTTATCCCAGTGCCCTCACTTTCCCAGGGGAACATTGTTGGGTCTTGCATTTACAGTCACCTCCCTTTCCCCAGACCTCAAGGTATGTGGTGTCCCGTGGTATCTGCTCTCTTCTAAGTTCAAGCTAAGTCTATTTTTTGCAGTTTCCAGACTTGTTCTCCATGAAGAGTGGAAGTGATGTGCTTCCTCACTCTGGCATCTCTGAACTGAAATCAGAAGTCCTAAGTATCAGTCAATGGGAAACAATCCAGAGGAGCGATGAATCCAAGGTGAAAGCTATTCTCTCTCGTGACAGATGTCCTTGGAAACAAAACACCCTGGAATAGGGGCTGATGGGTCTTCTCAGGGACTGAGTTGAGGGCCTAGGGTGGGAAGGATGTCCAGTCTGTTGTGTCCCTTTGTGCTTTGCTATTAAAATGAATCATACCCATGTGTTATCATACATGCATGCACACACATCTGAAGGAGCAGCCAGTGGCACAAGTGGAAAAGGGAGGCCAAAGTGTGGTCACTAGATAGACATAGGCTCTCAGGAAAGAAAGAGACTAGGGGAGCTATAGGAGGCCCAGGCTGATGTGTCTGTCACCTGGGAGTGTCAAGGTCATGGATGGACCCATGGATGGACCCAAGGCAAGGTGCAGTTGAGGAAAGAGCCACCTATAACTTTGGTCTTCCAGCAGCTCTTGGAGAATTAACAGAAGGTTCTTGGCTTAGCAGTTGGATAGTGTGTGCCAGAGTAGAGTTGGCTGTGGTGGTACCCCAGCTCGGGTCCCACTAGAAGGCCGTGGAAGCAAAGCTGAAAGGAATTGCTTGTAGGACTTCTCAGGACCTGGCTCGGACCTCCACAGGGATGCTCATGTGAGGTTTGTCAGAGCTGCCTAGCCTGAAACCTTTCAGAGATTCACCATTAGGAAACTGAGGAGTGGAGTCAACTTCTATGTCTCCCAGGTGAAGGCATCCTGGATCCTCGTCTTCACATCTCTCAGCTGGGTTGAAGATGTCTGTTGTGGTGGCTGTGGGAGGAGGCAAAATGGTAGTACGTGGGAACCTGGTGCCAAGCCAAGCCTGTACAGTCCGTCACTGCTCCAGATTCTGGCTACTTCTGTCCATGGGGGTAGAGGGGCAGCTTTGCTTTACCCAGTGGGATCCTTGACAAGATCCCATGGAGCTGACACTCTGCTACTATCCTGCGACATAAGGCTGTAGTGGCTCCCATATGTCACATGGGAGTGGTTCATCTTGGAGTCCTGGGACCAAGGACCTGTGGGTTTCTGGTCTACATTGGCTCATCAGTGCAGGGGAAGCAGGTTGTGGCATGGTGCCCAGTCAAGAGTCAGCGGTAACAGCATCTACAGCTCAGACTGGCCCTCAGGAACAAGTAGGCCACATTTTCCACCACAGGGGTTCTGCTGGGCTGTTGTCCGCATTCAGTGAGTAGTGAGGTCCAGGGTCCCCTGCCTGCCAGTCTCACTTAAAGTGTCCCTGTGCCTGTAGTATAGACACTGTCCAGGGTCAGCCTCAGCTGTGAGGGACCTAGATCATGACAAGGAGAGCACTGGGACCTGGTGGCCAGTCACCTCGGCTGCCACCTCTGCCCTTGGTGAGCAGTCCCCTCTACCAAGGGGTGAGGAAAGGGGAGACTGGGGAAGCTGACACCTAAAATGTGTAGAGTGCCCTGGTGGGGAAGGACATTTGTGGATGACAAGTAGCTGAGGCCATGTGAATTTACAGGCATAAGCATGATGCTACTAACAGGCCCAGGAAAGATTCCACTGATCTGTCCCTCCATGACCAATTTGCACACATGAACACTGCTGGAGCTAGAGAGGGACTGACTCAAGTTAGGCATCAGCCTTCCTACATGTATCATGCCTGCCTTCAGTCAGGTCCAGGATGCTATAGGGCACCTGCTTGTCATTTTCCTTGGCCTACACTTGTTTCTTATGGCTGTGATACCTTTGATACCTCTAATCTCTGGGTGCTCTTAGGGTAGCAAGTTGGGGCTGGAGGCCTGGGTGCATTATCTCCCACCATTGAGAGAATCACACAATTGATGGGGATCTGGGAAGAAGTACTTTGAGTCTCTATGAAGACCTTCCTTCTGAAAGTTGGGCTCCTTCTTCCACATTCTCTTTTTTTGAGTGGTCCTCAAAAAGTGATTGCCCCTTTGGATTCCAGTGTGATTTTCCCTTTTCCTTTTGTGTCTGTTGTAGGGAATTTCTCTGCATTTATTTATTTATCTAACTTGTTTATGGCAATATAGATTGGATGGCTATTTTGCACTTTAAGTTTTCATCCAGTCATATGTTAATTACACATTCTGTTACTCAAGTTGCTCTAGTCTTGGCTGCTTGGAGATCTGCCAGGCTGACTCCATTTAGTGCCCTCTTGATGTGGCTCACTTCTTCCTGTCTGTCTAGCTGTCTCTCTGGGACTGCTTATTTGCTGGTCCTAGAATGTGGCACAGGTGCAGCCTATGGAGTCATTGGTTCCCTGGGGAGATTGATAGTGGTTTGTAGAAGCCAAGACCTGGGTTCTAGGTACTGGGTACTTTTTGCAATGGAGTATCCCTGTTTTCGGGACATCTCAGTGGGCCATGATGCTGGGTGTTACACACACACACATACACACACACACACACACACAGACACTTCATGTTTCCATACTTAACTCTGTATTATATTGTGTAAGGATGAAAATAAGTATGGGTCTGTACCACCACCTTGGGCTGAAACTAGCCCTGCAAATCTCTGCTGCTATTTTCTTGCTCATCACTAATTTTGGTACCTCACGGTGAATATCTGGCTCCTGTTATCTACCTCTATTTATGTATATTTCACTTCAGGACATATCTTATTTCAGAGCCACTAGCCCAGATGCTTTTGGGAAGTGACTTATCTCCTAGAGAACAATGTTTATGGAAAGCCCTATTGCTGTGAGCTTCTTAGAAGCCGGTCAATCGCTGTATTCCCAGGTGACACAGGCTGGTGCTTTTTTCCACCTGCTCTTCTCAGTGAGGCCATGTCACACATTTGTAATCTTGTTAGAGTCCTCTGTCACACACAGCATTCTGTCCTCAGGCTCCTGATACCCTGGCTGATGTTTTTCAAATGTAGATACCATTGAGTTCATGCTGTGATGTGTGTTTCTACAAGCCTCCCAAATGCACAGTCACATAGGCACTGTAACAGGCTTATAGAGCAATGCTATTGACCACCTGTAGTGGCCTGGGGGTTGCTTTGGAAGCACCTCTCCTCTCCAGTTGCCATCAGCCACAGATCTGCTCTTCACTCTTAGCCACATAAAAAGCCACATAAAAGCCACATATAAGCAACCATATGTACAGAGCCTTTGGGATTTGTTTTTCTTTAGCAAAGTCACTCTAGATCACCCTTTCCCACTTGCACTATCCCTAAGGTGGCCAGCAATATTGCGTTGTGTGGCCACCCTGCCACTTGCTACCACTCCCCTGGAGAGGAGTGCCACATTTATATATTGGAAAATGATCATGCATGGACATTTTATGAACATTCGCGTAATACTCAGTAAATACCTGGAATCTAAGGTGGGGTTGCTTATTTTCATGTAGGTGCACCCACAACCTGAGTAGGAAACATCTTCCAAAATAAGTGCTCCATTGACAGCAACTCCAGGCACGAACAGGAGCTCTTCCGGTCCATGTGCTCCCCTGTAGTTGGTGTGGCTTGGTATTTTTGTTTTTAATTTTAGCCATTCCGTTAGTTAGGTGGAGTTATCTTATTGTGTTGTTCTTAATTTGCATTTTCATAGTGACTAGGGATACCAAGCATCTTTTCATAACCTTCTTTACAATCTGCATGACTCCTTTGGCTGGTTCATGCTTTTACAATCTTTACCATGGACTTTGTTTCTTTATTGTTGGGCTTTATGAATTCTTTCTATATTCTGGATACTAGTCCTTTCATGGAGGTATGATTTGCAGATATTTTCTGTGTGAGTTGTCTTTTCATTTTCTTTGAGGTGTCTTTGGCAGACCAGAAGTTTTAAATGTGTCAAGTTCATGGTTTTCGGTGACTGAGGAGTGCTTCCCAACCCCACCCTGGCCACCTGGGAGGCACATCTCTACTCCAAGTGGCCACTGGCCCTGGTCCCTTTCCTCTGGCCTTCTTGGGTGGCACTTAACTCTAATCCTCATAGGTTTCCTCCAGTTCATGCACAATTGTATTTGCTCTGACCCTTGCTCCCTAGAACGTGCTATCTCTCTCTCTCTCTCTCTCTCTCTCTCTCTCTTCAACTTTTCTTGTGAGCTCCTTTTCCCTTAGATTCTGTCTCCCAGCTCTACCTGGGTTCCCATCCAGGCTGAGCAGGCTCAACAATGACAGTGTGCACCTGGGCTGCTCTGTCTCTTTGGCATTGCTATCCTTTGTTCCTTGTTGTTCAGTAACTAAAAGCCCATATTGTTCATGTTGTCCCTGTTTTTTACTGTAATGGGTTCCTCTTTCATTACTGTCTTCAACAAATAGTGGCACTTGTTCATTATTGTCGAGGGTGAGATGTGTATGGAGTGTTCTGTGATTTGTAAACCATTTCTTATATACAGCGTATTGTTGGATCTTGCTTTTTAATCCATTCTGTGAGTCTACATCTTTTCATTGGTGCATTGAGGCCACTGACATTAATGGTTATAACTGATATGCGTTGACTTAGCCCATCAAGATATTTTCCTGTTCTTGACTCTTTTATTTTTTGTTTTTCCCCCCTTTTCAGTTAGTTTCTTGCCTTGCCCAATGAGCTCACTCTGCTGGGTCTCATGGATTTATGAGACTAATTGTCTTTCTCTAGGATGTTGTTTAGAATTTTTTGTAGTGCAAGGTTTGTATTCGTGAAGTTTCTTAGGTGTTTTTTGTCATGAAAGTATCTTATTTCCCCATCGATTTTGAAGGATAGCTTTGCCAAATACATCAATATAGGCTGGAGGTTGTTTTCTTTTAGGGCTTGTTGTAAACCATTTCTGTGTGCATCATTCCCATTTACTATCACTATAATACTGACATTATCTTTTAGCTGCTAACACTTTGGAGGAGAGGAGAGAGATTTTTGACCTAGGAGTTCACAGGTCAGAATCCATGAGCAGGGCAAGGCTGTGGTTCCTGTCTGCAGGTCTAAGGTATCCCCGGGAACCTTGCTTACCATGCACGGGAGGCTGGTGAGAGTGAATGGAGAAGGAACAACCAGGGACAGGGCAGTGGGGCAGGAGGGGCATCCAAGGCAAGTACAGTGACCTCGAGATAAAGAAAAATCTAAGAGTCTACTGCAGAGAGTGGAAGGGAGAGGCTTGCAGTTAGGAGGAAGGGCACTGGCTTGCTGGGAGCTCATAGTACTCAGGGTCTAAAATCAGGGAACAGAAAGATGGCAGAGTTGGAAAAGCCACCTCTAGCTCTGCCTTCTCTCTCACCTTGGTACAGGTAGGAAAACTGAGTCCTATTAAATCACTGCCTCCATGAGTAGCAGTCAAGACTCAAAAACAGTCTCTAATAGTGTTTTTATACCCACACTCTCTGGGAGTATTTTCTTTTGCACTTATTTTTCTTAACATGCCCTCAGCTTCTGCATTTTTGTGCTATTAATATATAATTAGACACGGCTTTGGATTTCTTCCTTTATCTTCAGGGCACATGTTTATTTTAGACCCAAAAATGGCATGCAGAAAAGGAATGTTTGAACTGTAGAAGTACTCAGAAAGTTTAGCCACAGGGCCAAGGAATCATTAAGATATAAAAATATGGTGATGTGAAATAAAATGTGCAAGTTTCCGGGGTTCAAAGGCAATTGATAGACTGCACCCAGACTGTGGAGCCCACAGGCCTTTGTTCTCTCTCCTGAAGCATCTTCCTTGGTGGCCAGCACTGTGCCTCCTGTCTCAGCACCAGAGCACTGACCTGAGTGGCACCTCCTACAGTACCCTGGTCTCGATCCTCTTTCCTTACCCCAGTTGTAGCAAGGTCAGGGGGAGGTGCTTTAATTGTGAGTGTTCTGGAGTTGTTTGAAACAATTCCTGAGAGCCTCATAGCATTGGCGTATTCCAAGAATGCATTCCTCCTTTGCCACTGAGTTTCTTCCTCTTTCTCCCAGGTCCTTGCTTGTGCATTCCTGCTCCCCCATATTTGTCAGCTATTGGTGCCTTAAGGTTTCCCAACATGGGGGTCGGGGAGTTAGCTCAGTGGTTTCGGCGCCTGTGTTTCAAGCGCAAGGACCCGGATTTGATTCCCCGGTAACCACATATCTATACTGGGCGTGGAGACTCATGCCCAGCAGCAATCAGTACCACATACTACAGTGCCGAGCGTGGTGGCTCACGCCTGTAACCCCAGCACTCGGGAGGCAGAGGCAGGAGGATTGCTATGATGTGAGTTTGAGGCTGAGCTGAGGGCCAGCCTGAACTACAAAGCGAGACCCTGTCTCAAAAAAAAAGGTTTCCCAACATTTACAGAGCCCTGAGTTTCAAGCCCGAGGCAGAGGCTCTTTGCTGCATCTGCTGTGCTAGATGTGACTGGGATTGGCGGGCTTTACCCCAGACACATGTGGTGGTCAGCTTCCCATGTGGCCCTGTTCCAGAGAACAGGATATTCAGGGCATAATCTCATAATCCTTTTTTTTTTTTTTTTTTTTTTTTAGGTTTTTTTGAGACAGGGTCTTGCTTTGTAGTTCAGGCTGGCCCCAAGCTCAGCCTCAAACTCACCTCACAGCAATCCTCCTGCCTCTGCCTCCCGAGTGCTGGGATCACAGGCGTGAGCCACCACGCTCGGCACTGTGGTATGTGGTACTGATTGCTGCTGGGCATGAGTCTCCACACCCAGTATGGTATGTGGTTACTGGGGATTGAACCCGGGGTCCTTGTGCTTTCAAGACAGGCACCGGAACCACTGAGCTAAATCCCCAGCCCCGGGTCATAATCTTTTATAGCTACTGGCAGAAGCTTAAGAGACCACAGTAAACTATACAAATACATCTGAAGTGTCTCTTACCCAGGGCACCACCTTCCACTGGCCAGTGACACCTCAGACCAAGTCCAGTGTGAACCCTAGCTCTTTAAAGCCAACAGAGGGTGACAGCTGGGGACAGTGACTCAATCTTCCTGGGCCCCCAAAGCTGCTGTATCCCAGCACTGCTAGACCCCAGCATCTGAACACAGCCTCTGTGTGAGGCTTCCCTCACCATGTGCACTGGTACACATCTCCCATTGGTTCTATTTCTCCAGGGAACCTTGTCTACTAACCCATCCACCAAGTTTCACTGATATGTCCTTGGCAGGACTGTCACATAGTACCCTTATCTGACGGGAAGCGGGAGACAAAGTAATTTCTGAAAACTCAGTACATTATCAGCCCGACCAACTGAAATTTACTCCTAACGCAGAGATGAGATATGATCTAAAATAGGGAAAGCCATTGAGAATAAAGTCAAGAAAAGGCCTACATGACCTCCACCGTACTTTCATGAATGAGAACATTTTACAGCATTACTTCAAACTCATTTTTAAACAGCTGATGTATTACAACTGTAACAGAGACCCCTCCCGGGCCCACCACCTGCTCCTTCCTCCCCTGAAGGTGGAGTGCACCCATGTAGATGCCTTTAACCTAATGTAATGCAAATGATGCAGGTTTGTACATATAACTGCACATACTGTTTCCATTAAATAGTTTTACAAGTTCAAAGTATCTTAAATTTAAACACAGTATCATAATATGTTCTCATTTTTCCTTCAGAATTATTATTTCCAGATTTTTCCAAGTGCAGTACTCAATACTATTTCATGCAGTGTAGCAGTTCTGTCATATTCTAGGTCATGACAATACCAGGTCACCACAGTGAGGACATGGAGCGAGACTCATGCCCTCTTGGCAGCTATTTTGGTTGTTCTTATTTCTTGCTAATACAAATGTTCCTGGGCTTCCAATTGAGCTACATCCTGATAAACCCAGGGTAGGTTGAAAATACTCCAAGCCGAAAATGCATTTGGCCTATTTGCCCTACCACACACCCAGCTGGGCAGCACAGCAAGCTGGAGAGTCTCAGCAGTTAATCACAACCATGGGGCTGCCTGGGTGCCGACTGCTGCCACTGCTCAGCATCAGAATGGAGATTGTACAGCGTGTCGCTGAAGTGTAAACTTCCATATGTGAATTCTGATTGAAATATATAGTGAATTTCTAAACTTTTAAAAAAATATGGTGAAAGGTGTATTGTCACTAATCCACCTCAAAATACTCCCTCTCAATCCAATCACTTATCTCATCCATCTTGCCATTTCCTGAAGCTGTTCAGGAAGTCCTCTTTTGTAAGTGTCTATATTGGGTGTGATTTAAAAAGTCTGATCATTGCTGCTGCCAACTGCCATCCGGTGAAAGGCAGGCTTATAAAACATTATGATGTGTCCTTATACATCTTATTCACCCAATTTGGCACCATGAGGCTTCTGGCTCTTCACCAAAGTCAAAATGACTATAAAATATATTTTGAATCGATTCAGGACACTTGTGCAGTGTCTACTGCATGCACATGCCTTTTGTGCTAAGTGGAAACACTGTAATTCACACTGAGCTAAGTTGGGCACCATATCTATACATTAGGCTGGAAACATCTGGGTGTCATTATGCATCATCTCATGTCTATGCATGAGCCTATGGTGAAATTAACTGAGGTTAAGAAGCCTATGGGTCTTCAAACCCTTCTGCTCAGACTCCCTGGTAGCGGCTCCCCAGTGGCTCCCCCAGCCTTACATACCTCAAAGTCCATGTTTTCTGGAAGTCTTCACTAAATATTGGTGTTGTCATTCTATAAATTGGCCTGGGTTGTGAGTGTTAAAGGGCAGGTGATGTGTTCACTGAGGTGATGTGTTCACTGCCTTTTCCAGATTGATGTGTGAGCCTGATCATTTAAAAGTGTGCGTCCTGCCCATTCCTGTTCCTTCTCACGTGACCCACTGTTAACTTCTGTCTACTTGCTTTTGCATACAGTCTGACTGCTTCTGCACTGTCCTTGCTGATTCTTGGTCACCCACAGGCATCCCACACATCTCTTCCTGGCTGATGGCTCATAGTTTTCTTTTGTGAAGTTTTATTATATAAGATATTTTAATTTTAATATAGTCTAAATGACTCTTTGAAGGCTAGGAGCTTTTTAGATCTGCCTGATTAATCCCATCTTACCCGAAATTTATGAAGATATGATCTAATACTATTTCCTAAATGCTTTGTTCTTCATGTCTAGAGATTCAGTGTACCTGGAGCATCTGCATGTGTGTGTGCAGTGGAAGGAAGGATCAACTGTTACTATTTATGAGGACTCACAGCCCCTTCTAAAACGTGGCTAAAGTGCTGCCCAGGCACCCAATCCTCCTTAGGCCTTCCCAAGCCCTCAGGCCAAGGGACCGATCCTCAGGCTGCTTGATGCCTCCTGGTTAATTTCCCATCTGGATCCTAGGTTGCAACTGGTTACCGTCATCTGAGTTCTGGGTTATGAGAGTCTAAGCCCATCTTGGCTTTATGTGGCTGTCCTGGTCTCTGCTGCCCTTCCTTATCCCTATCTGGTTTGCTGATATTGGTAGAAAATCCCCACTGAAACTCAGTTGGAACTAAGAGCTATTTAGAGAAACTTACATCTGGTTGTCTTGAGTCTTCCTATGTGCAGATGTGGAATCTATGATCTTCTGTGGTGGTCACTGCACCTGGTCACTGCACCAGGCTCCTTGTCTCTGGAGCCTGGCACCATCTGAACACTTCTCAGGCTGAAAGCCAGGGCTGAAGATAATGGATTTGCGGTCCTTGATCCCTTACTGACTGCTGACCACAGTAGTAGGAAGTGTGTGAGGTAAACATTAGGAGTGTGTGAAATGGCTATGGTCTGGGTCATCCAGGCACAGGGAGCAATTTCTTGGAATTTTGAAAGAGGCTTCATTCACACTATTCACTTGAAGTCTGCCTTTGTGGGAGTATTCACATCACAGAAATGTGCAAAGGCAGAGCTCACCCCTGGAAAGTGAGCTCTTCATTTATTTTAATGGGATATACCTTTCATTATAAAATTAATACATATTCTCTGTATAAAGCTCAATCAATGCATACGTGCAGAGCACTACTCTCCGAGGGTAGCCGTTGCTTGCTGTTTGGTGTATGTGGTTCTGTGCTTCCTTTTAAGAGCAATTTTACTGCAGTATGATTGAGATACTAAACACTTGGCATTTTAATATATTCAATTTGATGGTTTGCAGATACACAGCTGTGAAACCATTTCCACAATTTATGCCAAAGCCCATCTATCATATCTTATATCTTCCTCTCTTCTCCTCCTCCCTTCTTCTTCTCCTACTCTTCTTTCTGCTCATCTTCCTCTTCCTCTCCTCTCTCCTCCCTTGTCCTTCCATTTTGCCCTCTTCCTCCTTCCCCATCCCAATTTCTCCCCCTCCTCCTCTTCTTTCTCTTCCACTGCTGCAGCTATTTCACCTCTTCTTCTTCTCATCCTTCTTCTTCTTGTTCTTCCCCTTGTCCTTCTCTTCCTCCTCCTTTTTCTTCTTATTAGAACAGTCATTATGATCCACCCTTTTAATAAATTTTAAGTACTCATTATAATTCTGTCAACTGTGTGGTCTCTTCTCCTCTCCCCACCCTGGCAAAAATCACCCTACTCTGCTTCTAAGAGATTGATTGTTTCAGAGTCATCATGTAAGTGAGGTCATATAAGATTCATTGTTCTGTATCTAGTTTATTTTGTATAATATTATCCAGTTTCATTCAAGTTGAAGCAAATGAGAGGATTAATCCTTTTGTGGCTTACAATATTTTCATTGCCATCTATCACTTGAAGGACATATAGAATGATTCTGTAACTTGTGAGCCATTTTTCTGTGTTATTTTGAGATATACTTTCCTAGGTGCTATGTCATATCTAGATGTCTCCTCAAGGCCTCATACATTCATGAGTGGAGATTTACAGGGATGGCTGGACCTAGGGTGTGTGAATATGGGCTAATGGTGTGTAATAAGTACATTGGTCCATTGATTAGTTTAGCATAGTCTTGAATGTAGATAATGGGAAAGTCCACCTTGGTGTGGGAGGTACCACCCAAAGGATTTGTAGCCAATAAGGGAGGCATGCTGCTGCTGCTTGCTGCTCCCTGGCTTCTGCCTGCCATGCCATGAACTGTTTCTCCTTTGTCATACTATTCTGTCTTGGAGCCAGCTGACTATACGCTGAAACCTCTTCAAACTGAGCAGAAATAAAGCTTTCCTCCTTTAACTTGTTAGTATTGGGTATTTTTGTCTCAGCAGTGAGAAAAGCAACTAAGAAATGAGGAGTTTTGCTCATTTTTCATTAGGTTATTTGCTCTTGACTTGTAAAAGTTCCTTATATATATTTGGATACTAACATTTTATCAGACATGTGGTTTACAGTTATTTTCTTCTAATCTATAGCTTATGTTTTTTTCTTGTTGACTGTTCCCTGCTGTGCAAAAGCCTTTTTGGACTGATGTTGTTCCACCTGTCATTCTGTTTTTATTGTCTGTGTTTTGGGCTTACAGCCAAACAATCATGGCTCATCTCACTTCAAAAAACCTGTTATTATGAAATGAGCCATTAGGTAAGGTTATTGCCTAATAGTAGGGCAAGTTAAGAAAGAAGTTCTCAGAAACCTGGGTGGGGACAGGAGGGAAGAGGACATGGGACATATAGTCACAGTGGAAAAACATACTTGTCACTTAACTAGAAATGCAAGAGTGATTCATACACACTGGACTCTCCATACATGGGGATAGCATTGATTCATTTTAACCAAATACCTTTCAGTATATTATCATGATGAAATTTGTTTTGGCCTCATTATATTTTGTCATTTCTCTTTGGCAATACTGGCCAAATTAAATCCTCCATGGCTTCCTTACCCATAGGAGAGATAATGGTAGGGAGGCCTTACTTTCATGCAAAGTACTCATGGGGCAGCACACAAATGGCATTTTATCTACAATGCTTTCCTCATTTTCCTGAGCTTTGCCTTAGCCTCTTCCATGCAGCTCCATCCCAGGCTCCTGTGCTGAAGGAGTGCAGCCTCTACCTCATGTCAGAAGTCCACTTCCACCTTCTGTGATTGGCTCCGTGTCCTGCAATCCCACAGGAATCCAGGGACCCAAGGGACTTCAACAGGTCATACACACAGCCTTGACTGGGAGCCTTTCTCTAGGAGGAAGGTTGGGTAGGGTCAAGACTATAGGAGGAGATGGAAGGAGGAAGGCTGCAGATGGCTGTGAGGTCTATAGGACAGTAAGGAAGAAGAGTTCTGCACCTACATCCCTCCCCATATGAGCCAGGGATATGGGTCGAGTCACATCTTGGCCTGGTAGCTGGGACTGCAGACTGGAGGCTGGAGTTCAAGATGAAGGTGCAGGCAGGCTTAGTTCCTCTTAAGGCCTTTCTCTCTGGTGAGTAGATGATCTTCTCCCTGTGTCCTCACAGAATGGATCACTCCAGGAGGCTAAGCAGCTCCATGGCACCCCCTCCTGGAAGGTCAGCATACCTTTGTGAATAATTCAGCAGGCTTCCCCTCCTTTTCCTCCTCCCCTCCCCTTCTCCTTCTCTTTAACACTGAAAATAAGTTTATCTCTTTTAAGTAGCACTTTTATTGTCATAGTGTTATATATTAATAATTAAAGAAACATCACAAATAAAAAAGAAACCTTCTAAGCACAAACTTAAACTTAGGTGTTTTTACTGCCAGTTGATGTTCTGAGCATAAAGATATTTTTTGAAGTTGTTATATTTAAAATTTGGTTTTTCTCACTGATTATTGTACCATCAGACAATTTTGATTTATATTACTTGCATAAATGTCACACTAAAGAGTTACAAACATTCCAAAATAAATGTAACCATTTCCTCTGTTGAAAAAATAGATCATCATCATACTGTCACCTAATCTAAAGGGTTATTTTTCAGAATAGATTTCTATAAATAGAATTCATTAGTATAGTACTGTACTACACATTTTAAAATCTTTTCTTTGTTCTTATATGCTTTTATTTCACTGTAATTATTCTTTACTTTTATTGTGGTAAAATACAAATAATATAAAACTTGTCACCTTAAACAATTTTAAGTGTACAATTTAGTGACATTCAGCATAGCTGCTTTGCTGGGCAATCCTCCCCACCATCTGCAGCACTTTCCATCTTCCCCGACAGAAGCTCTATCTGCACTGAATGGTGATATTCCCCTTCCCTAGCCCCATCATATTGTCAAGTTCAAGTTCCTTTATCTCCTTTCCTTCCATCTGGTGCTCAGGACCTTCAAGCATGCAGCCAGGCAAGAGGATGTGGCTCATAGGCACAGATGTGCCCTGCTGAAGAGGCGCCTCCCAGCTTGAGTGGTGGCAGGAAAGCCAGAGATGGTGCTGTGAGGACTGTCCTGAAAAGCAAGTGGCAGGTTAAGAAGGGCAAATTGAGGAGCAGGAAGCATCTTGAGCTCCAGGACATCTGGGTCCTGGGAAGAGTGGCCATGAGGGTGGAGAAACCACCAGAGACTTGGTCATGAGGGCCTGTGCAGTAACCCAAAGTGTGGACTTCACTCCGGGGCATGGGGGAGTCATGGATAATCCATGAAGGCAAGGCTGTTATTAGTTTTCTTTTAGAATGGCTGAGTGGAGAATGGGCAGATAGGCTGGGGATGTGACTATGCAAGGAATGGTAGGGTGAAGAGAATATGGGCCAGGTGGAGGCTGACAGGTAGGATCTGGGTAGTGGAAGAGCTGGGTCTGTTGGGGCTGATGACTTCTATGTGGCCCATGGAAGACTGGAGGGGAAGGAGCAGGATTTCAGGAGGTGATGGAAGGAGGAAAGCTGCAGAAGGGGCAAGAGCGAAGGGGACATGGGACATATAGTCACAGTGGAAATGCATACTTGTCACTTAACTAGAAGTGCAAGAGTGATACATACACACTGGACTCTCCATACATGGTGACAGCATAGACTTATTTTAAGCAAATACCTTTCAGTATACTATCCTGGTGAAATTTGTTTACTAGGAGGCAGAACTGGGACGTTATCACCAGTCTACACCAGGGATGTCAGGACCTAGGATCCAGCTGAGAGGCAATGGCGGTGGTACCACAAGGGAAAAGAACAGCACCTGTAGGAGCCACATGGTGTGTGTATGTGGGAGGTATGGGCTGAGCTGTCCACTAGCCCCTGCCTCTGCACACCAGGTCCCCACCTTCTCGATCACCCCTCCTCTTCTCTCCTCTCCCCTCCTCTCCCCTCTCCTCCCCTCCCCTCCCTTTTCTCTGTCCCTCAAATCTGCATCTATAGGTCAGTGCTAAGAACTTACCCTCCTCCAAACAGCCATCTATTACCATGGCCGCAGGGTCATGGAAGAGGTGCTTGGCCCCTTTGCTGAACCACAGGCTCCTTTGATCACCACTTCATTGCCACCAAGGCCAGAACATGTTTTACTCACAGGCCCACAAAGGAGGCTGGGATGGCTGAGCCCACATCTCTGTTGTCCATGAGTTCTGGTCACTCAGAGAAGCAGTGTCAGCCTAAGCTCATACAGAACTAGGGAGGCTGATATAGGCAACAAAGGGGAAAAGCCAGTAAGGGACACCCCCAATGGACAGAAGCTTTAGATGGACTGCAGATTTAGGGGCTCCATGTATAGATCTTATGTTGGTTATCTCCTGGTGCATGGCAAGTCCCCATGAGTGCAGCGTGTTGGAACTCTCACAGTGTCACAGTTATTGTATGCCTTAGGTTGGTCACTATATTAAAACCCCACAGGCTCAGTAGCTTGTACCCAGAAGACACCACTTTTCACAGTCTTGCCACCAGATATACAAGCTCAGGACCTGCTGGCAATGGTTCTCTCAGGCTGCTCTGTAGTTGACAAATGTGGTCTTCCTCTGGGTTCTCACAGGGCAGAGAGAGAACCAGCTGTCTCTCACTTTCCCTTATGGTGCGGGCATCAGTCCCAGTCTGAGGGTTCCATCTTGTGACCTAATCACCTCTTAACACCATCACATTGGGACCATCTTGTGGTCACAGGCTGCAGAACAAGGAGCTAAGAGACTGTTCCTACATAGATGTGCAAGGGAAAGACTCACTCTGTAAAGAAATGGCTAGCAAAAAGCCCTTTCTCTGTAGTTGTGGGCCCAATGGCTGCAGATTCTCACTGCCATTAACTAGAGGCCACTCATAGTTCCTTGCCATGTTGGTGGTTTCCCACCGGGGCATACTTCAGATCAGCCAGGAGTCTGCTTACAGGGAGCCTGCTGCCACAGTGGTGCCTCACTCGGCATGATGGGATCGTGAATGATGTCATCCTTGTGCTGTGTGCTATTGGTCATGATGGAGAAAAAAAATGATGGGGTACTATCTATTGGCCAAAGTAAATTGATTCTGTTTCAGGGAAAATGAAATCAGCTTTCATTTTCCTATTATTCCCACTAAGTACAACTAACATTCCTGGGTGTTATATATAAAACATCCCAAAAGACCCTCAGAAGGGTAAAGGGAAGAGGCTAATGGCAGGAACCTTAGGGCCTGAGGAGGAGCTGGATTCCTAGGTTGTCCCTCTGTCTCAGACACTCCTGACTGAGAGTGTCTCCAGGCTCAGATAGAATAAGTGCAGCAGAAGCTTTGGCCCAATAAGCAAGGAAATGGCAGAGTTGTAGGGCAGAAACCCAATGATTTTTCTGCTTCAGCCACACACCCAAGAAAAACTAGGGCCCAACCCTCCACCTCATTAGCAAAGGCTGAATGGGGAGCCTGTACCTCGGCCACAGGGAGGCTGTGACAAGACTTCCAGAGCCTTTCCCCAGAAGTAGCAGACATGGCTAAATGAGACGGACTCTGACGCTTGGTGACTATTAGGGCCAACACTGAGGCTGGGCTTCCTCCCGCACGATGGTAGCATGGAATTTCCTACTATCCCCACTGCTGAGGGGAGTTAGGAGGACCACCACCATCCAGCATTAACTATGCTGTCCTCACCAAAGAAATGGGGGAGATTTCGTGAGTGGCCGGATTTCTCTTCCCTTCCCAGCAGTAACAGGAACCTTGCCTCTTAGGTGTCAACAAAAATGACTTTTAAATTTATATCTATATATGGATATATATGTCAGAAGCAAAGCATATAGAACATGATATATCATGCAAATGCTGATTAAAGTTTTCCATATGACTATCAGATAAAGCAAACTTCCTAGCAAAGAAATTTACCAAGGATAGGGAGGGACATCACAGTGTGATAAATGATCAATTTTTGAAGAAGACACAGCAATGCTAAATGTATATGAAGCAAAAACAGAGTTATAAAATATGCAAAATGTTGTAGAGTTGAAAGGAGAAACCAACAAATCCAGTTACAGTTAGAGATTTCAATATTCTTCTCCAAAAATGGTATAATAATTAGACATAAAATCAGGAAGGATAAAGAACTCACTAACACCATCAACCAGTAGGATCTAATTACTTATGGAGCATTCTGCCAAACAGCTAAGCCCACAGACTGTCTAAGTGCACATAAACATATATTTAGGTAGACCTTTCCCGGTGCCACATAACAAACTTCAACAAAATTAAAAGAATCAAAATCATACAAGAAATAATCTCTGCCTGAAATGGAATTAAACTAGAAATTATGAGTGAATAATAACAAAGAAATCTTCAACGTCTGGGAAATTAAACAACACACTTTTTAAAAAATCCATTTTATCAGGGCAGTTTCAACAAAAATTTTTTTTAAAGTAGAAGTAAATGAAAATATATTGAAGCTTGTAAAACAGCTAAAGTAGCACTCAAAGGGGTATTTATAGCATTGACCACATACATTAGAAAAGATTTTAAATTAGTAATCTAAGCTCCCAGTTCCAAAACAGAAAAAGATGAACAAAATCAACCTGAAGTAAGCAAAGAAAGAAAAGAACAAAAGCCAGTGAAACTGAAAACAGAAAAGCAATAGGTAAAACTGATGAAACAAAGAGCTTGTTCTTTGAAAAGACCAAAAAAATTGAGAGAACTCAAAAGAGTGACAAAGATAAAAGAGAGAAGACACAAACTTCCAATATCAGAAATAAAACAAGATGCCCTGCAGGCATCAAAATATTGATCAGGGAACAACTTGACCCACATACACTTACAATATAGATGAAATGAACCAATTCCTTGAAAATACAAACTTTCATGACCATCTTATACAAAGTAAATAATTCTAATAGCAACATGATTAATAAGGAAATTAAATTTATGATTGAAAAATACCCCCAAAATAAATATATAGTGCAGATGATTTCACTGGTAAATTGTACCAAATGTTTAATGTGGGATCAATATCTATATTGCACAGTGTCTCCTAGAATATATTGCACAAGGGAACACTTACTAATCCATTTTATGAAGCTATAATTACCAAAACCACAAATATAATACACAAAGCAAATTACAGACCAATGTTCTTAGTGAATATAGATTCAAAATTCCTTTAAAAAAAACAAGCCAAATTCAATAATATACAAAAATAATTATAAACCATAATCTAGAAAGTCTTATTGCATAGATCCAAAACTAGTTCAATATTTAAAAATCAAGCAATGTAGTCACTATAGGAACACACTAAGAAAGAAAAACAAAATTATACTACTGGATACATAAAAATCACTTGAAAAAATTCAGTATTCATAATAAAAAATTCTTATATTAATGGTGGAAGCATCAAGATAATGGTAAAAATGGAATATTACTTTAATCTATGATTGAACACAAAATAAGAATATCTTCTCTTGTATAGTTTATTCAATATAGTCCTATAAATTTAACCAGTGCAATAAACCAAGAAAGGAAAATAAAGTCATACAAATTAAAATAAAACTAAAATGACAATATTTTAGATGACATAATTATTATATATAAAATTTCAAAAAATATACAAAAAAGTCCTACTACTAATGAATTTGGAATGGTTGAAGGCACAGAATCAGTAGCTAGGTGTTGACCAGTTCTATACACTAGCTGTATCTATAGCCATACTAATATATAATTCTATATAGGCACATATTTAAAACACAATACTATTTACAGTTACTTAAATATTTGGCTTATCTTATATGAGAAATCCAAATATAAAGATCAAATTAAAGATAGATAATAGGAATTAGGGAGATAGATCTCTTTTCCAGTGGGAGAAGGATCAAGAGATGCAGGCAGAGAAGAGGGAAGGAAGAGGGGGGGAACTGGGTGAGAAAAGATGTGAGATGTCTAAGCTACATGTACCAGTTCCCCACAAGGAATGTAATCATTGTGTACTACAAACATATATTTAAAAAATTAAAACTGCAATATATATATATATACACATATATATATATACATACATATATATACATATATATATACATACATATATATATGTATATATATATATACAATGCAATATATTATATTTATAAGCTGCAAACAGCACAGTGGTGATGAGAAGGAAAACAGAAGAAAAATCTAAAGAAAGGGACATACCATGTCCATGGATTGGAAGACAACAGAGTAAAGAAGTCAGTTACTGCTCACTGATTATAGATATTTAATACAACTCACGTTTAAATCTCAGTAAGTTGTAAAAGCTTTGTAGACAAGATGACATGGAAAGACAAAGGAATTGGGCCATAACTACAGCAATTTTGAAAAAGAAGAACAAAGTGGAGTCTGCTTTACTTTAAAACTTGTTACAGAGCTACAGTAATCAAGACTGAGTTGGCAGAGAGGGATGCAGACCAATGGAACACAGTGGAGAATGCAGACACAGACTTACACAAATACACTCAACTGATTTTTGGCAAAGGTATAAAAACAGTTCAGTGGAAAATTTTCAGCAAATGGTGCTGAAGCAAGTGTACATGCACAGACAAAAACGGACACTTCACCTCAAACCTCAAGCCTCAAACAAAACTAAATTGACAGAGATCATGAATATAAATGTAAAACATGGAACTATACAATTTTTAGGAAAAGAGGAGAAAAATCTTCAGATCTTGAATTAGGCAGAGTTCCTAGTCTTGACTCTGGGAACACAAATCTATAAAGGGAAAATACGGATGAGTTAGAGTTCACTGAATTGAAAACCTTGATTTTTCAAAGATCCTGCTGAAAAGATGAAGTCAAAGTGCTCAGCAGGAGAAGAGTTTTGAAAATGGGATTGTCCAACAACGGATCTGTTTCTAGGCTATAGAAATAGCTCAAACCAAACAGTAACAAACAGAGCACCAACACAGTATGGAGATGTTTCCTGGAATGAGATATACAGATGGCAAATAAACACATAAAAAGCTGTTCAACATGATTACCCATTATGGAAACGCATATCAAAACCACAACAAGATGCCACTATGCACCTATTGGAATGGATAACATAAAAACCTGAGACAATTCAAAAGGCTGAGGAGAATACAGGGACACCAGCTTGCTCATACAATCCTGGAGGGGATACGAAATGATGCAGACACTTTGGAAAAGGGTTTGGCAGTTTCTTTAAAAACAAAACTTTCAACTACCACACCACCCACCAGCCACACTCCTGGGCATTTGTCCCAGAGAAAAGACAACTCCTGTTCACACACAAACCTGCACATGAATGTTTATAGCAGTTTTATCTGTAACAGCCCAAACCTGGAAGCAGCCCAAATGCCTGCAGTGGTGAGTGGTCAGACCTTGGCACCCAGAGGGTGGGTTGCCAGTGAGCAACAGAAACACAAGTACATACACAGGATTGGTCTTCAGGGAACTACACTGAGCACCCATCTAACTCCACTGGTGCAACCATCTGGAAATGACAGTTACACCAATGAAGAAAATAGATGTGCAGTTCCTGGGGTAAGGAGGGTTGGGAGAGGTAAGAACTCAGTGAGGCTGAGACAGGGCACATGAGTGTGGGTGGGGCTGGAGTGCTCTATCTTGATTGTGCTGAGTGAGCCCTGCTGTGACCAGAGCAATCTAATTTTATAAGGCATCACTGGAACAAGCTGGGTACAGGGCACATGGGCTTGCTTCATATTCCTTCTCTCAGCTGCCTGGGATATATAGTTAACTTAAACCAAAAATTTCACTTAAAGAAATCTTTAGGCAAGCCAAATTACAGGCCCTGACACTTAAGAGGTATGGGATCCGCAGGCCACCCTGGAGTTGCTCTACCAAGACAGGGTGTCAGTAAGTGAGAAGGAGTTCAGTGGGGCCCCTAGATGTGGAGAGGAGTAGCAGCAGGAACCTAGTCGTAGGTTGGGGTCCTGATTAGGCACCAATAGATGTACTTGGCTTGTCAGTTTAACAAAGAGGGGACATCCAGCACAAGTGGGTAGGCTTCTGAAGCTGTGGCCTCTAGAATAGGAATAGCAAGTACACGGGCATAGAACTGGCCACTTGTGGGGCTGGAGCTGGAAGCACCCCGCTCTGGTGTATGTGAACTCAGGGTTGCCACACACACTCAAGGAGAGGACTAATTGGTGGGAGAGGAGGGGCAGCAAGCAGGCTGAGGAAGGGATTGTAGGTGGGGCCTCATCAGCTTCCAACCTTAGCATCCCTCTGTTGGATCCAGATCCCTTTGTGTGTTATTGGTGTCCGGTGTTTGTCCCCTGGGGATGTGGTAGCTGGGTGTCTTGAAACAACAGAAGTTTGCAGATTCTTCAAGCTAAGGTGTTGCAGGGCCACTCCCTCTGTAGGCTTTTGGGGATCTCCTCACCCCTCTAGTTTCTGGAGGCTCCAGGCGCTCCTGGCCTGGCCACATCACCCCGCTCTCTTCTCTATTCTCATTTTGGGACCATTTCCCTGTTCCTGTGACCTCCCTCTTCTCACAAGAAACCCAGCCATCGGATTGAGGACACCCGGTAATCCTTGGATTGCTTCCCCTTGAGCGCATCTGTGAGGATCTTACATCTAAGGGAAGACCAGTGGAAATGGGTTTCTGGTGGAAATGGACCTGAATTTTGGGGGAAGTGATTTTAGCTTCCATAGCCCTCTCCCTCCAGCTCTGAGCCTTGTCCTGCCCTTCACACAGGTGCCCCTCCTGCCCCTGTGGGGACCTCCATGCTCCAGCCAGGCACATGAGTGTGGCCATGAGGCCACAGGCAACACTGTGTGCCTTATGGGCCGGTTCATTACCATGCATTGAGCCTCCCTGAGGGCAGCTTGTGTGTGGAGCATGTGGGACTACAGATCACAGAGCACATACAGATCGCATCCCCATAAATTGGAAGGGCTAGAGAAATACACACTTTGGACTCCAAGTAAGTGATTTTTTAACAAAAAGAAAAACCTTCATAAAACAAGATAACGAGTCTCCTTTTTGCTGCCTTCCTGTGTGCTTGACTGGTAGAAGTCGAGGGAAGAGGAGGAGTACCTTGCTTACGCTGTGTGGGTCTCTGTGCCCTGGGGCCCCTCCCCAACCTCTGCAGAATCACAGGTGGAGGTGACAGTACAGCAGACATATTTACCTAAGGGAGCTCACCTTCCCAAGGGACCTCCCAGAGGGATAGGGTGGATGCATTGCGCATGTGCTGTAAGGTACAGGTGGCTCTATCAAAGAGCTTCATGTGCTTGGCACAGGGCTGCCTTGCAATCACTGCCTGTCCTCATCACTGCTATCTGGAGTGGCTTGGTGTATTCCTGGTGCTGGTACTGCCCAGGATCATGACATTTGGGCTGCAAGCTGGGCATTAGGAGCAAAGAAAGGAAACATCTGGAATGACCACTGCCTGGGTGACCCCACGAGGGGAGGAGTGAGACCTGTGCATGTTGACCCTGTCCAGCTCTGGAGTCAGAGAGACTGTGTACTGCCCAAAGCCTGAGAATGGGCAGTGGGATGTGAACTGGGTTGCACCTTCTTGCTCATGCCTGTAAGGCCCAGCTCTCTCCTGTGAGGAGAGCAGAAGCTTTGATCCTTCCCTCTCCCTCCTTTGGCCTTGCCTCAGGATCCTGGAGCTCAAGCCATGAATGCTATTTGGGTCAGGGTCAGAACATGGAACATCTGTTCTGGACCCAGATTAACTCAGTGGTGAGGAGGCTACAGGGAACATGGGCAGCTGTGTTGAGAACAGTGTGCCCAGAAACTGGATTCCTGCCTTAGCCTTTGCCCTGCTCATCGAGCTACCTGATGAGGTGGAGACGGAGGACCAAGCCTGGGAGTGAGGGCTGGCAGCTTCAGAGAGGGCCCCCACCTGGTTTTCAGGGGAGCTGCAGTTGGCTTGAGATGGCTCAGTTGCTACCCAGAGAAAGATCTCTTTGGTGACACTGGCAGCCTTGGGGACTCAGGCAGATAGAGCTTCCTGTCCTTCTAGTGGCCTCCTTGGGCCCTGCGAAGACCAGCTGCCAGATCCTGGGCTGGCCAGCAGGGAATGGGCCGCATGTGAAGGTTGCTTTTCTATCTGCTCCAGCCACCCCAGGAATGAGTGAAGCTTTGCATGTGGGTTTCTGGAACCCCAGGCTGTGTGCTTCCTGTGGGGGTTAAGAACACCTCCTGGTTCCCAGCCAAGCTGGACTTGTGAAAGGAAAGCCTTGTTTCCTGAGACGTGAAGGGATATTTCATTTGTTCAGCAACATGACTTGAGACATTTTTGATGAGATACGTCTCAGCTGAATGCAGCAGAATTAAATAGCATTGTTGCCTCCAAGTTTGGTGGCAGCTTTCTCCATGTTCTGTGACACTCCTCATAATTGCTTGCACTCTCCTCACCAGCCCCCCTCCTCTGCAGCTACTGAAGCCAGAGCTGGTGCAGACGAAGCATGTGTCACCACTTGTCAAGAGGACCTCTGGCCCAGGGTGGCAGGCTAATGGCCAGGCAGACCTTCATGTGCCGCCGCCGAGTGCCACACTCAGATGCACTAGGCCCCAGCAATTATTGCCACAGAGGGGACTTTTAAGGGCCAGAGCTGGCGCCAGTGCAGCCTAATCGATAGTTGTTAATTGACGGGTAGGGGGTGAAGGGTATTCAGTGTCTGGGTTTCCAGAGCAAGGACATGAAGCCTTTCAAGGCCGTCCTGCTGCCACATTGGTCATGCTTTGCCATGTCCAGTGGAACCCATGGTGTCCCACCAGCCCTCACCCATTGCTACTGGTGTGTGCTTCCAGACTGAGCCATCCTCTGGCCAACTCTCTGACTAGTCCTGCCCATCCTTCAGGCTCCACTTGCTATGAAGCCTGTGGACAGACACAGCCTGAGGACTATGGAGTTGCCGCCTGGGGCTCTGCCAACCATTTCCTTACCTCTTATGGCCTCCCTGTGTTCACAAGCTTTGCTCTCCCTGAAGTGTGGTTAAAGACATAAGACAGGGGCTATCTCAAGGCCATTGTGACCCCAGGAACATTGCTCTTGGTAGCGCTGATCAGAACCCTTTCCTGGGAGCAAATTTGGACATGGAGAAAGAAACCTGGTGCTGTGTGGAAATGTCCAGGCCAGGGTCTGCCTTGTCTCCTGCCTGTGCAAAGGACCTGTACAGACAGAGCCTGCCCATGAAGTCCTGGGACAAGGAATGGGGAGGCAGAGGGAAAGGGCCCACATGATGCACATGGTGTCCCCGGGTAAGGGCTGCAGGAGTATCTGGTCACAACTCCCCATCCTCTGTGGGAACTACAGCATCAGGCTCTGGGCCTCTCTTTACCCAAATATAAATGAGGACAAGCACAGCACCTGTCTTAGTATCTGGCAGGACAGAGGGCCTCCTAGGGTGACAGGGCATCGTTAGTGCTGTTTGGGCTGTATCCTATATGTGCGCACAGACATAAAGGGAAAGAAAACTTGAAGGAGATGGCGTGGGGTTTATGTGCATTGTAAACAGAGACCTTGGATCTGGGCTGGGAACCATAAAGTCTCAGGGGAAGGGCAGGGCCTGCTAAGGTCCCAGAGCAAGTCAGGATCACCAGGCCGGGGCAGACCTGCACTGACAGGGCCTCCACTGACTCTCCTGGGGTCTGTGATCTGGGAACAGTTCCAGTGCTCCCCTTTACAGACAGGCAAGTCTGGGGTGGTGGTAGAGTGGCAAGGTGGCAGAATGGAATCTTGGGAACTGGCTTTCTGACTCAGTGGCCCCCATTTCTTTCTAGAGCACCCTTCACCTACCACAACCTCTGATTTCCAGCTTGTATTTCTTAGTCCCCCTCAGTCTGTGAGCCGGCACCAAGAATGGCGATACTGTTTTCAGCTCTGCCCACAGAGCCCCAGCTCTGTCCCATCTCCTCCACCACTGCAGCCTTGGCAAGGTGGCCCAGCTAACCCTTCATCCTGCTTCCTTATATAATTTTTCTTTTCCTATTTTGAGGGAAAATAAGGAAGAAACTTGCATGCCCAGGCCTGCCAAGTACCAGTGGCACCAAAGGGTGGAAAGCAAACGTTCTGGGTAACAGTGTATGCTGGGCCTTTGGGTGACTGAGTGGATCCTGCTAGAAGCACAGGAAAGGTGTGGAGACCCACCCCGTTGCTCTGCCACCCATCCCCCCAACTGCAGAGCTGCAGGTAGCTTCCTCCACATGTGCCTTCTCTTGGTGAGACTGACCCGGCTTGAGTAGGCGTGACTGAGCTGTGGCATTAACTCCTGGGTCCACTCCTGGCTTCCCTGGCAGCTGTGGGGTCCTGGTTGAACTTATTGTGTTCCTTAGATGCTTGTCATCAGTGGGACCAGTGATACTGCCCCTGGGTCAGTCACACCTTGCTCTTCCCAGCTAGAGCCAGGCATCCTTTCAAGGCCTGCCCACAGCTACTTGTGCTTCTGGGCCAGGCCTGCCTCCGGCCAGCTGGTGAGTACATTAAAGGAGTGACACCAGGTGCTCATGGCACCCAGTGCAAGCAGATTGTGTGGCTTCAGCCATCCCCAGACATCTCCTGTGGGGACCCTTGGTGCTTGCTCTGTGGAGGGGATAGGAAGAAGAAAAATGGCACATAGTAGGAGAAGGGAGGAAAACAGGACAGAGCTCTGAGCTGCATTATACATGCAATGGATCCTGGCTTCAGTGGGCATGCTGAGTTGACTCCATTTTACAGATCGGGAAACTGAGACTCAGGACTCCATAGTGACCTTGGAGCCTGTGGTGTCCTCTGCACTGTGTCCTCACTTTCTCTCTTCCCATGTGGGATGACATAGAGGGTGCCTTCTCAGTCATCTAGTTTCTAGGAGAGCAGGGAAGGTCTGGTAGACCAGATGCCCAGCAGATTCCAAGGGAGGACTGCTTGGGCTGGGCTTGAGAGGCCCTGAATGAGTGTCCATATAACCACTGGGGATAATATCTGTGCAGAAAGATCTGCAGGGGTTCAGGCTTCTGGTGCAAGACATGTGCCAGTCCAGTGGCCCTAAGGCCCCTGAAGTTGTTAGAATGCAGTCTGGGTCCCCACCTAGGGTCTGTGAATTTGAGGTGGTGCTGGAGTATGAATTTTCACAAGGCCCCCCCCCCCTTTGAGCACAGAAAGGGATGGATATGGCATTTCTCTGACTTTTGCAGATGGATGTGAAGAGGAACAGGCAGTGAGCACAGATTCACCAGACACCTTCCCGTTCAGCTCCACTCTGCAGCTGCAGGAATCCCTAGAACATGTGTAACAACCAGCTACGTCCATCTGCTTCCTCCTTCCTTACAGCAAGTCATTATAGGAATTTGTAGGAAGCGCGGTGGGGATGCCAAGCCACTGCTCATAGAGATGCTGGCCATGTACGCTCAGCATCTCCATGTGACTTCACGGGGTGTGTGTGTCCGTGCTATATGGCCAACTAGCTCGGGATTCGAGGTTGTTATTCACACCAGTGTGTGCATTTATTTATGGTTGAGGTAAAATAGACATTCACTGTCTTCACCCTTTTTAAAAGCATAGTCAGGTATCTTTATGGTTCAGGTAGCTCCACTATCAATCTCCAGGACCATCCCAGCTTTGCAAAGTGAAACTGTCTCATTCAGCTACATCTCCTGCCTCCTGCCCTTGTCGCTTGTGTTTTCTGACTGTGAATGAAAGGACGCCAGGGACTTCGTGCATGTGTGTGTCCGGACACGTGTCCTCCTGTTCCTCTTATCATGTCCCCAGCTTGCAGCAGGTTTCGGATTTTAGGATCCTGTTCCCTGCTAAGGCTGAGCAGCATCCCACTGTGTGGACCGACACTACTTGTCCACCGTGCTTCCGTCTGTGGATACCCACCTCTCAGGCCATTTAAATGTTGCTGTGGACATGACTTCCTGCCTCAATAGCTCACCCTGCTGCCCTCCATGTCATAAGCCTTGCGACAGTGGTCCTGGGACAGTGACACAGTGTGGCCTATGCTAATGCTTCCCTGTTCTTAGCATTACTACTATGCACGTCTTGAGGTGAATCTGCTTCAGGGCTACTCTGGGGTTTTGGAGCATTGCCTTCTGCGGTCTTTGAATGCCACTGTGCCCCCTGTCCCAGCTGCTTCCACACAAAGCGAGAGGCTGCATCTCAGGCTGGCCCAGCCTCCCAGCACCAGTGGGTGATTAACCTCAGCCAGCCTAATAGGCCGAGGGCAGCCTGGCACTGCTGTGATGTTTAATTCCCTTGTTACTTGGAGGCTAAATGATTTATCTCCATGCGTTTGTTTGGCATTTGTGATTCCTATTTTGTGCAGTGTCTTTTCATGTATTTTGCTCATTTTTCAGCATGTGGCTGAGTATTTTTCTTATCAGTTTGAGCTACTTATATAATAAGCAGTTAGCTTTGTGATTGCTGCAAACACTTCCTGCCTCCCCTTTGTGGAGTGGCTTTGGTTATGCAGCTCTGACACATAGGAATGTAATTTTGTGCTATCAGATGGTTGCTTTGTGCTCCCGTCTCTGAGGCCCAGGAAGCCCTTGTCTGCTCAGGGACCAGACACTTCCCACCCCTTTCTTTCTAGTTGCTTCAGAGCTTAATGGGAAGTGAAGTGAGGCTGGGCCTGGAGAACATCCCACACCCCAGAACCTTTCAGACCCCTGCCCTGACAACAGGTTGGGTTTTCCCTGTGACATCAGGAGTCTGATGGTCCAATGACCTGGTGATCAGGGTTGGAAAGATCTATGATTGTCTCTGGGAACTGGAGGGCTATAGAAATTGAGCAACCGCAGCTTAGTATGGAACTGTACAAATTCAGGTCCACGTTGCTTGGTCACACTCATCTGCCCGCAGCTGTCCTGCTCTGAACACTGTGGCTCACATGTTGACTACTCTCCTCAGGACCTTTTCTTTGCTAACTATTGATGGCCAGTCACTGGTCCTACTAACATCTTCTTGGGGGTCTGAGGCCAGAGTGGCTAAGTGGCTGGTGTCAGTCCACATTAAGGTTGGGAGAGCTGGGGTCTGAGCTAGATGATAGGTGCAGAGCAGGGGACATGTTCTTGTCCCAGACAGGGAACCCACATGGCATCAGGGAGGGCCAAGAAAACCTGCAGCTTCCAACAAGTCTCACAGGGCTGAATTACCACTTCCAAGTGTACCATGAACACAAGGCAGGGTTGACACTGCTCCCTGCTCTGCACTCTGACAACTTAGGATGTGCTGGTCCCACTTAACAATGGGTTACTGGACAGAGAGACCCAGTATGGTACAGCCAACCTGTGTCCCTGGTAACTAGGCAGACTTTGTCCCTGGATAACTGTTTCTCCTTAGTTCTCTTTTGCAGGATACAAATCTTGCTTCTCAAGTTCCTTCAGATGTGTATGAGAGTAAATGTCTTTGAAGCACATGTTCTTTTCACTCCCAAGCCTGTAGTTTCTGAGTTTGCAGTAGATAGCTGATTGGTGGGTTGCTGTCTCCATTAATCTAAGCTGAGAGATTTTCTAAACTGTCAGATTTGATTTAGAATGGAGTACTACTCTGCCATTAAAAATGATAAGATTGAGTCATGCATACTTAAATGGATGTACCTTGAGAACATCCTCATAAGCGAAATAAACAGGTCACAGATGTGTAAATATCATATCTTTTCTTTGGTATGAGAATATGAAGTTGTAAAAGAGTTGTATGTATAGTTGATATTGCAAAGTAGAAAATATTTAAAGGAATGAGTGTAAGGGTAAATAATGAGGGGAAAATGATAAAGAAAAAAGAAAACAAAGATTGTGTATATGGGGGGCGGGAGGTTTAGGGCGAGGGGAAAAGGGAAAAGATGAGAATCAAGTCATGTCATATACTGGTACAAACTCTCAATGTTGAATGCAATTATCATGTATATTCATAATGTACCAATAAAGATAATTTTAAAAAAAGTCGAATCCACTTACATGATCACTGCTGCCTTATTCATTGTTTTGCTTCTCTGCTGTCCTGTTTTCGCCTGTGTAGCAGACTGGGTCACATTCTCCAGAGGCACACTCTGAGTACCCAGCATACCTGTCTCTGACGTGCAGGACATGACCCTGCTGTGCGGAGGGGGGTGGTGCTCTTTGTCCCCTATCCACCTGACTAGTCAGGCTGAGATTTGCTAGAACTTTCTCTCTGGCTTATTGTAGATTTGTTTCTTCATTTTCTCTTCTTTAGATATGGATTCTTTTTATTTTGTTTCAAAAGATAATAGTGAAAAATTTCCAAGCTATCTGATCATCTTTGCTTAGTGCTCACAATACCCTCTACCTCCTTTCTTTCCCCTGGTCAATATTCCTGTTTCCTTATGTAAGTCATCTGTCCTGGACTTGGGTATTTTCCTGTTATCATCCTATGTTTTAAGTGATGACCTTGCTGTGTGTTAAATTCAAGTTTCAATGTTCCTTCAATACGATCTTTAAAAACAGGACTGTGCTGCCATGTACCTCATGCTTCTATCAAGGAGTCCAGTGTCTCACTCTCATTTTTTCCTGGTCATTGGCTTCCTGTCCTTGGAAGTTTTGGGGTTTAGTCTTGGATTTTCCTTACATTTAACTTGAAACCATACAATTTTATCTGTAGCTCAGTTTGCAGTTTCCAGAATTTTTAATCTTAGGGAGTCTGCCCTATGCTCTTTGGATTAAGAAATGGTTGATTGGTTCTCAAAAGTTTTCTTGGATATGACTTCCTATCCTATGGTTCTGTCTACAGTCATGGGGCAGTCTATTCCCCCTCGTCACCCCTCTTGGCTTCACGCATTCCCTTTGTCTTTCCCTAAAGCTCTGTGCTTCCTGTCATCTGCTTTCCTACCTGCCTAGCAGTCTGCTCTCTACCGTATCCCATGAGTTTGTTTCAGCCATTATACTTCCAATCCTAATGTTTCTTCCATGTTTTCTATTAATTTCCTCCTTATTGTCTAGTATGTGTCTCTGATTTCCTGGCAAATGCCTGTAATGTCCATTGGAAAACTTGATCTGCCCTTTCTGATGACTTGAGTTATGTGTTGTCTGTTATTGTTTGTGTGTTTATTTTTAGGTGGTTGCCACATGATTCCTTTGTGTATTAGCTTCCCTTTCTTTAAGACAGACACCCTTGACATTCAGTGAAGCCTGTGGTCCTCTCCTAGAGTAGGCTTTTAGTAGTTTTAATTGTGCAATTGCATAAAACCAATTACATGGAAAGACAGCTATCAAAGGCACAGAAAAGCAAATGTTTGATATAACAAAATGACTTGTCTTTATCAGTGCCAATCTAACTGGACGTGATCATATCATGGTTTGTGATGCTGTAAGAATTCTGTGCTGTATTCTGCTGGCAAAGTCACAGGAACAAGGAGCCCATTGCTTCTGCTCATTCACATGAAAGTGAATGCAGAATTTCAGCTGTATTCACTGAAAACAAAGGCCCAGCCTTACAGAATACTTTCCTTCTGGTCAGGGGTGGCAATAGGTAGATGGCCCTTGCTGCAGCAGGGGGACTTTAAAAATGAAAGACCCAGTAATCCTGCTCCTTGGTTCCAGGAGAAGTGCCAACCCTGTCATCTGTGGTTCAGTCACTGCCGGAGATTGGCTTGGTCACAGTAGTTTGGTGAATGCCATTTTGCAAAGGGCATTGGATATTGAGTTGTGTCCCCAATGTCACAAGTGAAGCTTTATCTGTAGCTATGTTTATGGAATGGTAGTTAGAAGATGGCAGGTTAAATGAAAGCCCAAGGGCAAGACTCTGACCCCATGGGGAGAAGGACTTCCTCAGCCACTTCTCTGTGGCCCTGGAAGCCCCTAAGGAGTCTTGAAGCGGGGAGGTGGCAGGAACTGGCCTGGCCCATGCTGATGACTGACTTGCAACCTCCAGAACTGCCTGAGCCTATTGTTAAGCCATCTATGATGCTTCCCCAGGGTGGCCCAGCTGAGGAGTGCAGAGTGGGAGCTGGATCTGGGGATGAGGATGCCCTCAGAAACTTTCTACCTGGTCCAGGCTTTGCTATTCTCGTCACCTAGAGGGATTTTAAATTTCCTGTGAGCTAGACATTGTGCTCCTAGGGGCAGGAAAACTGAGGCAAAATGGCTCTGACTGGTGCTGGCTCTGATCAGATTACGAGAAAAATGTTATTTTTGTGGTGTTGCTAGTATTATTGCATTATTATTCATAGTGTAACAAATCCTTTTCACTAACAAAACACCCTCCTAGCTGTTATCACAATAACTCCCGCAGCACTCAGGGAGGCAGGCAAGAATTTTAATGAAGATACTGAGGTGCCAGCAGAGCCAGTGGCTTTCCCAAGGTCAGGGACAGGGTGAACCTGATCTGACTCATCCCTGGAAACAAATGTTTATTCTCAGGTAAAGAACGTAACCTTGGAAAGGCTTCTAACATTTCTTGTCCTGGGTATTGTGCCAGGGAAGTTGTGGAGAATCCAAGACTCAGTTCCCTGCCAGGACTGACGCAGGGCCGTATGGACTCAGTCAGGTCTGCCACAGACACATCCATAGGTTGTGCACTGAGCAATTCAAAAACACTGTTCCCATAACATTGGACCACGGTGCAATCTGGGTGGGTGGACAGAGGGCCTTGACCTCTCAGAGTGAACGGGCCTCCTCATCATGAGGAACTTGGGCTAGACTGGCTCATCAGGGAAAGGCTGAGTTCCGGAATATGTCTTGGGCCTCTTCACCTCCTAGACCTCCCTGACAGTGTCACTCTGGAGAAAGATGAGGCAGGCAAGATGAGAAATGTCCTATACAAGTAGGATGTTCACAGGCTCATCACAAATCTACAGGCCTGAGAACTCCACCTGATGGATTTTTAAGGGGTCCTGTGGTGTTCATGTCCTACTGAGATGAAGGTCATGTTCATGGCTAAGGGATGAAAATCATTCTCTGCCTCCAGATTCAAGAGACAAGTCTGTAGCTGTGACCTTTTTACTGAAAGGTCCACATGCAATATGCACACTGTGCACTTGTCACACAGACACATGCTGATGTGGACATGCACAAACATGCATATGTGTTTTAGAATACAAACATATACACACACATACCTGCATACACAAATGTGGACTCACACACACACACACACACACACACACACACAAACATTATTGAGATACACACAAGCATGTTTGTTCACCTGTAACAGGAAGAGTTGGCATTTCTATACAGGTGTCTGGCACACAAGCAAGTAATAAATGCATATGTGCATGCAAGCTCACACAGGCACTCGGGCGGCGCCTCCTTCTGCAGAGAGATGCATGTGGCCTCTGTACACCCAAGCACGCACACACACCAACAGACAGCAGCATGCCTTCTATAAAGTCCCCAGTGGTTAAAGTCAGGCATTAAAAGCATTAATAAAAGACGCTGCCAAAAGTTCAGTTGCAACATTGATTTCCTGGTTGTCAGAGCTGAGTAAATAAACCCCAAGTGGCATTTAATCCTGGGTCTGCTCACAGAGGACCAGGCTCTGGCAAGAAGCAGAGCCAGTAAACATTTACAACCTTTGACAAAGCACAGCAGACTGCAGCAGGCTGGAGGCGCCAGGAATCCCCCAGGGTAGCCTCAGGCTCTCCCAGGCCATTTGTCGCCTCCTTTACCTGAGAGGGTAGAAATCTCTGTCGCTGAGAAGCTGAGTCAAGGTCCTGGGCTATCTCTTGCAGGGTGAGCAGAGAGCTCTGGAGAGTGATAGGATGGCAGCAGTTCCAGCTCCTCCCTGTGGCCGCCCATGCATGCGGGAAGGGCTCTCCCTTCTCCATTCCTCAGGCCTGAGAGCAGACTGAGTTCACCAGGAGCTTACTGCTGTTGGTATTGATCACCTCTGTAAGGCCTGTATTGTGCCCCCCTAACATTCGTACAATGAAATGCTAGTCCTTGGTACTAAAGATTGTGACTATATTTGGAGACAGGGTCTTTAGCTAAAGTGAGGTCACTATAGTGGGCCAAATCTGAGTGATGTCCGCACAAGAAGATACCAGGATGCAGATACATAGAGAGCTGTTACATGAAGATGCAGAGAGAAGGCAGTGTCCATGTTTGTCAGATCTGTGACCTGTGTGAGCTTGCATGTCCATGTTTGGTTATGGCAGGCCAAGAGCCTCAGGCACCAGACAGTTCTCACACGTAGCACTCACTGACCTCTCACATGACCATACCCTTGTCACCAAAATCTGGCCCTAGGCTGAACCCTGGTGTTCATGAAGGCTGATTTCTGCCCAGCCACACCCCACCAAGCCAAAGAGTATTCTAAAGAGATTTACATAATAAAAGAACACTGTTTCTTTTGTAGTTACTTCTTGCTATAGTTTAGTATCTTTCAAAACCCCTGTGTAAAAAACTTGGCCCCTAGCTTGCAGCTTGAGGATGTGGTGGAGCCTGTGAGAGGTTAGGTCTGGAGGGTGGTCTTCATGCCCACCAAAGGAATGTCGAGATCCATCGTTCTCCCTGTCTTTTATTCCCAGCTATAAAGTGAATGAGGTTTTGCTTCATTGTGGACTTCCTGACATGATGGGCTACGGTGGGCTAAAAGCAACAGAGCCAACTGACTGTAGACCAAAGCTTCTAAAGTGGTGAGCCAAAAGAAACCTTTTCTCTTTCTAAGTTAATTCTTGCAGTATGTGATATTATAGAGATGGAGAGCTGACCAATGCATTGTGTTGGTGCTCTTCATTCCTTTGAAAACACACATTGCATGTCATCATTGCTTTCTGCCCCAAGAGTTTTATTAATATTTCTTTTAATGTGAGTCAGAAGGTTATGACTTTCTTAATTCGTAGGGATGAAAACATCTTTGTTTCTTCTCTGCTTTTTGAAAGATATTTTGGCTAGGTATAGATTTTAGGTTGCCAGGTTTTGGCTGCTGTCTTGTTCTTTGAAGTTGTTGCTCTACAGTCTTATATTGAATCATTTTCTATGAGAAATCTGCTGTCATCCTTATCTTTGTTCTTCTATGTGAAATTTCTTTAAAAAAAGAATTTCTCTTTATCACTGATTTTCAGCAATTTGATTATTATGGTGTAGGACTTTTGCTTATTTTACTAGTTAATAGCAAATTGTAAGGCAGTGTCCTTCAGAAAGAGAGTATTATGGTGTGAACTCTGGAACTTCCTAAGGGCCACCTTAAGGTCTGGCTACAATAGGTGTCCCCAAAGTGTAGTCTTTTGTGGCAAAGTAGCTCAAGATTCCAATCAGGGACCAGAAGAATGAAGCTGCAGGGAGCGACATGTGTTCACAGAAAGAAGTGTCACTACATTATCCCTGGTAGGAGCAGTGTGGCATGGGCCTTAGAACTGCCCTCCAGGAGACAGACAGCACTCAAGTTCTATCCTTATGAGGCTGCTTCTTTCTCCTACATATCCAGGCTGCTGTGTACCAGTGCAGAGTGGGCCCCATAGCAACCTGTCTAAGGCCATAGCACCTGGGACAGAGAGGGTGAGGGAAGGGCAGAGGGGAGGGTGTGGGGAAAGGCGCGCGTCAAGCTATAGGAGTGTTGGAGCATCTCAGCTCCCAAGGACAGAGCCCATTCTGCCTTTCTCAGTTCAGGGTCCCAGCCTGTAGTTCCGAGCTTCTGGTGGGGATGGGTGAATACAAGACAGTGAGCATACTTTTAAGCAGTATCTGTGAGCATTAGGGGTATGATTGCCCCCAGATTTGTTCAGTGAGTGCTTTGCAATGATAGCTCAGACAAGAACACTGCTAGGGAAATGTAGAGAATTGGACCAGGTCCCAAACTTACTCTGCAACCTCAGGAAGGTTGTTCTACCTCTCTCTGGCCCCAAAGGAGACAGACTAGAGGTTATGGACTGAATATTTCTGTTCCCCTATATTCATATGTTGATGCCCTCACCCCACCCACAGTGTGCCTGTATTGGAGATAGGGCTTCTAAAGAAGTGAATAGGTTACATGAGGTCACAGGGTGGGGTTCTGATCTGACAGGACTGGTGTCCTTTGAGAGTTGACCCTCTGTCAGCTCCTAGGAGAAGAGGCCATATGAAGTGAGGCGGTGAGGAGGCAGTGGGGAGACAGTGAGGAGGCAGTGGCCTACAGCCCAGTCCTAAGATCAAGGGAAGCTGGGACCTGGGGGAGCCAGAATGGTTCTTCTGGGCTGGATGTGGTGGTTCACACCTATAATTCCAGCACTCAGGAAGCAGAAGCAAGAGAATCACCAGAATTCAAGGCCAGCCTGGGCTACATAGTGAGTTCGGACTAACTTGCACTACAAAGTGAGTTCCTGTCTCAAAAAACAAAACAAAACAAAGCAAAACAAAATGCTTCCTCTGTTGTGTACATCCCTCCTGGTCTCTACCAGAACCAGGATCCTTGAGTTCGAGGCTCTGTGGTCCTCTGCAGAGGCAGGAGGTTGCCTCTGGGAGAAAGGGCTGAGGGGAAGGTAGAGAGGAATCTTAAGACGATGAGTTCCAAGCAGGCTGAGGGATGGAGGTGGTGAACTTGGACCTGTCCTCTGACCTGTCTAGAGCAACAGACACCCATTCCAGCTTCTGTTCTGGGAGCACTGTCCTACTCACTCATACCTCTGAGCAATGTTTCCCTTCTGCGCTCTTTGTTCAGATAATGTAGTTGGGATGGGCCATTCTGAGTTACTATAAGGAAACACTGAGGCAGACCGCTTTTGAAGAAAAGAGATCTATTCTGAGCGTAGTTCTGAGGTTCAAAATCCAAGACAGTGTGAGCAGGAGGGTTCAGAAGATCTCTAGTGAGACCACTGCTGGACATGGCATCATAGTCATGAGAAAGGGACAATACTTCAACAGGAAGCCAGAGAATTCTTGTGACATTAGGAGCCAAAACACTGTGCCTGGCCCTGTCCTGCTGTCTGAGGCTATGATGACCAAGTCACGGGGCATCACCCCAGGGATGGTATCTACTGCAGCTCACACCTGAGAGAGCTCAGGCTCTCAGGAAATGGCCCCAAGCCCTTCCAAAGGCAGAGCTGCCAAGAACCTGGCATCTCCCTGGTGGCTCAGTGTCTCCAAGGCCCTGCAGCTCCATGCAGACAAGCATTCAGCAGCTTCCAGTGCAGGGGTCTGTGAGATACACATCCAAGCCACACTGTCAATGGGGACCCAACTGAGGAGCATGGCTTTTCCCAGCCTACAGACTCTGAGTGACCTTTGTGCCTAACCTACTGCAGTGGGAGGAGCAGGGAGCCCAGTGGAGATGCATGCCCTCCATATCAGGTCGGAATGTGAGCTGGGCTTTGGAAAACAGAAGCCTGGGCTTATGTAAGTCCACCTCTTGCCTTTTGCACCGAGGAAGCCTTGGGGTCCTGTCCTAGCTGCCCATGGGGTAGAGCTGAGTCTTCCTTCCCATAGGGACTTCAAAGTTACCTAGTATGTAGAAGCTGATGCTTCCTAATCCTTAGGATGCAAAAGTTCCTATACCTTCTGAAAGGGCGATGCAGAACCATTGAGAGGAAGACAAAAGGTGCGTACTTGGCTATACCTGCCACGTGATGCTCCCTGAACAGTAAAAGCCACTGATGGGACTTTTGAAGTCTTTTTCAAAAGTAAGACTTTGTCAAAAGTGCCATTTACTTGTGAGTGACACTCAAAGACCCCGTGGGTTCCAATCTCCCAATCCCATGAAGTCCTCCGGTGGTGTGTACCTGCCATTGGGCCAGCAGCAGACAGGAAGCAGGGTGCCTGCCCTGCACACAAGCTGTCCTATCTGTACCACTGCAGCTCTGGACAAGGTCTTGCTGGCCACTGGCTGCAACCATCACAGCTGTGTTTATTTGCAGCAGGTCCTCCAAAGCCTTAAGATGGCGCTGTTCTGATGTGTCCTTGGGAAAGGCTGTGTGGACAGCTGGTTCTGGCAGCAGGAGTGTCTGGGAGCTGGATGTGCTTGAGCTCCGTGGTCAGGCTCCTCCTCTGAGCTGGCCATTTAGGAGGCCATTTGTCCCCAAAGCATCATACTTCCTACATTCATTCACTTGTTCATTTCTGAACAGAGAGTTGGAGGAGGCCTCAGGTGGGCAGGGACATTAGGAGACAGTTGAGTCAGGATAAGGGGGCCTGAGGTGGAGGTATATGGCTCAGGAAGGACACGGAACCTTGGGGTTACCGTGAAACCGCGAAGACAGGTCAGGAGTCTAGCCCTCAGTATATTTTCTCTCTCTGTCTCCCCAACTCCTTATCCCTCTATCCTCTTCTGTTCTCCTTGCTCCCCAGAGCTCCTCTCCCAAAGCCTCTGTGGTGGCTGAATGGTGACCCCAGAGATATAGTGCATTTCATCCCAGGAACTTGCATTTTCTCCTTATTTGCAAAAAGAATGGGATTATTTTATTTGGCCAAAGATGTGATTAAGTCATAGATGTTTTAGACACTGTCCTGGATTGTCTGGAGGGACACTAATGCCATCACGTGGATTCTTAAAGGAGGAGGGAAAATGGGATTTTAGAGAGACACAGAGAACAGAGACCAAGAGGAGTGATCCAGAGGAGGAAGGGGCAGAAGGAGATGCAAATGCAGGCTGTGGAGGGCCAGTTGGACCCCAGTGGATGTGGTGAGGCATGTGTCCTCCCCAGAGCCGGGAAGCAGGAAGTGTGAGGAAGTAAGTGTCTGCAGCTGAAGGCCCTGGTGCTTTGCAGTAGCAGCCACGGGAATTTGGTATCATCTCAGATACCAAGGTGGAGGCAGAGCCTGAAGCTCTGGCTGAATGGCACGCGACCTTCCCTACCTTTCTAGAGACAGAGAAAGGACAGGGATAAGCCAAAAGGAGATGCTAAATTCATGATGCAGACAGCAGGCAGTTGGGGAAGGGATGAATTTTTATCATGAGTCAGCACTGATGAACTCAGAAATGTCACAGGCCTCTGTACACAGTGCCCAAGACCCTGAGACCCTAAGCAGGGCCTTCAGCAGGTCACTAAGATCCCAAGGAGTAGGGGAGGGGACTAGAGGTGGCAAAAATTGAAGGCTTTTCAGCTTTGTAGCCAGAGATGAGGATGGAGATGTAGTGAACAGAAAAGTAGAACCAGAGCATCTCTTCAGTGAGACACAGCCTTCCCAGGACACTTAGCAGCCCAGCACTTCAGTTTACTTGCATCTGTTCCCAGGATGCCAGGAGCTGGTGATGATGACAATCATTTGGTGATGATAAATGTGTGGTGCTGATGGCAGTGGTGATGCTCAGAATGACAGTAATGGTGGTGGGTGGTGGTGACAGGGGTGACCATGATGATGAGTGTATTAGCCAGCTTCGCACTGCTGGTGTGTGATACCTGGTAGACACAAATTAAGCAGGAAGGGCTTATTTAGCTTACAGTCTCAGAGGTTTTATTCCATGGTTAGCTGGCTCCGAGGAAGAAACATCACGGTGGAAGGGCATAGAGGAAGCAGCTGGAAGGAGAAAGCAGAGGACTAGCCAGAAAAGAAGGGGCCAGGAACCAGATACAACCCCGGGTATGCTACCACGATTTACTCAGGCACATGGAGGCATGTAAAGCAGGCTTGTGCTTAACTAGTCTCCTAGAAAGCTGCCAGGCAATCAAGTTGACATCAAGATTAACAGGGACAATGAGGACAATGGTGCTAATGACAGAGATTATAACAATAATGACAGAATGTTGATGTTGTCACTGTGAACCCAACATTGCATTTGAACCTTTGCATTTGATGACCGAATGTAGCAATGATCCCCATGATGATGTGGTAAGGATGGTGGTAGTGGTGGTAGTAAGGGTGGTTGTGTGAGGGTGATAGTGTTGATAATAGTGATGGTGGTGGTGGTGGTGGTGGTAGTACTAGTGGTAGTATGTCGTGGTGGCAGTGATGATGATACTAGTGGCAGTGGCAGTGACAGTGGTGCTCACAGTGGTGATGATGGTGGTGGTCTTGATGGCAATGGTTGAGGGACTCTCCTTTTCTTGGAGAGCACTTGGGTCTACATGAAACCCTATAGGGGGAAGTTCAGGTGTCCCATCCTCACCTTGTGCAGGGAGAAGCAGAGAATCTGAGCAGAGAAGGGGGAAAGCTGGGTGCTGCATATTGTTGTGTGAGCTTCGCATGCTCAATTCTGATGCTCAATGACTCACCTGAACCTCTTGCTAGACGCTCAGAACCCAGCACACCACCTCCACAGCTCTGTGACATCTCCAAGCTCATAGTAACCAAACACCCAAGGTTCTTGTCTGTTATCAATATACATCATCACATTCTCTCCACTGTCAGATCCCTTTCATCTCTTAACCTAGATTGGATCATTTACCACGTCCTGTGGCATCTTTTCTAGCTCTACGCAGCTTCTTTAGGGGACCTGGTGTCCACCCCTCAAAGTATCACCTCACTATATGTCTTAGTACCTTGGTCTGTGCCATCTCCCTGCTAATGGGCGTTTGGGAGCCTCCATGGAGGCCCTGAGACAGGACTGCTATATGTGTACAGAGATCTGGATTCTGTTAAGCCCTCCAGTAAGTCCACAAGTCCTAGGGTGGTCAGAGCCTCTAACTGTGCTTTTCTTCGAGCATCTTCAGCCCTGCACATTTTGTGCATACATTCCTTTCATCCCATCACGGGGAAGGCTGCAGGCACACACGTGGCCCTGCTTGTTTGGGGTGCAGCAGTGCATGTTCATCAGCCCCATAGTGTGCTCATGTTTCCCCATGGTTGCCACCACAGAGCAGACACCAGTAAGATACCAGTGCTATTGCTGTCATTTTTCTCCTTACAGGTGGAAAAGCTGAGGAGCAGAGAGGGTAAGCCACTGGTCTAGATCATGTGATAGTAAGCAGCAGAGCCAGGCCTCTGCCACCAAAACCCTAAGCTCATAGTATTTTCCATGAGTGCACGAGTACAGTTCCCTTGTCTGCAATCAGACTATGTGTTCCATTAGGAGCCAGCTGCATGGATACCAGCTGGTTTACCTGGTTTACACAGGCACTGTGAACCCACCATTGCATTTGAAACCTTTGAATTTGCTCTGAAAATTCAGTGTTGGAACTGGCAGGAAACACAGAGATTGGTAGACACAACTTTTTTTTTTCTGAAGAAGCAACTGCAGGACTCATGGGTTCCTATCCCACATACTGTATGTACTGCTACTGTATAGCCACTAGGGTGGGTCAAGGGACATGCCCCAGCACAGGGTGGCTCTCAAAACAACAGAGCAGGGTGGGGAGCCAATGCCGGCCCACTGGGGGTGCCAGCACCTCCTGCCCTGTGGGACCAGCAATAGGTGATGGCGCTCTGTCTATGTGCGTCATCTCCATCCAAATCTGCCCTGGCTGTATGTTCTCCAGGCACCTCGGGACGTGCTCTGGGTAGCACGGCTCTTTCAGGATTGTAAAGTTGCTCCTGTATGTGTATGTGTATCTGAAAATTCAGTGTTGGAACAGTGATGAGGGGTTGGAGGCTGTTGCCAGTTGGAAGGCAGATAGAGGTACCTACTTACCTATGGGAGATAGAAAGGAACATGTAGTTGTACTATGCATGACTGTGCCAACCTGACCAGCACTACCTTGCCCTTGGCACTCCATCTGGTAAGTGGGGACATGATGCAACAACAGAAACAGCTGAAACTTTTCAGAAGAGAGGTGAGGGCAGCTGGGACTAAACCAGGCTTCTGTGCAGACTCAGGGTCCCCTGTGTGCTTGTTCTGAGCCATCCACCTGACCATGGAGCAGAGGTCAGCTGCTAGGTGCAGCAGGCAAAGCAGAAGTGCCCATTTTGGGAACATCTGGGAAGATGCCATAGCAGGAATTAGGCAGGAAGTGGTAGCCATTAGCAAGTAGGTGGTGGGGATACACTGAGTGAGATGGATACTCTACGGATTAGACTATGAAGGCTACCAAGGGTCATGGCAGGGGCCACTTGGGATGGTGTAGGTTTTGATTTTGTTGTCCTTAGTGAAGTAAGACAGAGGAGGGAGGAGGTACGGTTGGGGTGGGGGAAGATAATGAACTGGGCTCTGAAACCAGCTGGGATGGCAATAATTAATCCTTCCCCAGAGGGGAATTGTGCTTTGGGGTTGGGCCCCTGCCTTGCTTCCCAGGAATGTGCCTATAATCGGCTTATGCAAATCTAAGTGTGCAGGCGCCCTGATTGGTGTGCTCAGGAACTGTCCAATCACCAGCCTTCATCTCCACAGCATCCTGGCTCTGAGCTGCCACTGCTAGTGAAATCCCTCAGCCAATATAGGAGTTTTAAACATCATCAGGACCAGAGCCAAAGGTGCACCTGCAGTGAAGGTGCGCCTGCAGTGAAAGTGCACCTGCAGGGAGAGAGCAGGTTGCTCTCAGTGGGCTACCAGAGGCTGTGGTGCCTGAACAGAGGTGGGGACACGTGCTGAGTGCTGACCATGGCTACACATGGGGCTCCAACCCCAAATCTGCATCACAGATGGGCAGCTGATCCTAATCACAGACTGAACCCTCATCCTAAGCAAATATTGAGCCCTGACCGTGGCCACACATGAACTTGAAGCTGGACTCTGTGAGCTGTGATCTTCATGGGCTGAGCCCTGGTCTACACGTGGGTAGAGACTGAAACTTCATCCCCAGCCACATAATGAGCCTAGATAATCACTTTAGCCTGATCTTGGACCTCGTGCTCTCCCCAGACTCTAGTCCCATGTTACATCTTGACATGAGAACATTGTCACGTGAGAACATTGTCATGGGCACCGTAGGCCCTCCTGGTTTGGACATTCTGTGGCCCTCGGATTTTTTTCTTGGGATACTTGTGACCGTTGCCCTTTAGGGGCTGGGTGGACAGATTTGGATGTTCCTACTCATGGGAGCCATCTTGTTATTCTTCACACTGCTGTGGCGTGTGTCTTCCCCGACAGATGATGAACCTGGAAGAGGCTTCACTTTCATCCAGTTACCACAGTCTCAGTCCACTTTCACCCTTACATCAGGTCTTATGAGCACCAGCGACCTCTACCTGATCTGTGGGCTGAGCACTCCAGGTCAAAGCTGGCAGCTACAGTATCTGCCCAAGGGGTTTCCTGGCTCGCAGATAGTCCTTCCAGTGTCTTCACAGGGCCTCTTTTAAAGGGTTTTTATCCTATCACAAGGGCCTACCCTCATGGCCACCTTACCTACCAAGGATACCCCGCCCCCCATGCCTAACACATCTTAGAACATCCACAAATGATGTGGGGTCGGAGTGAGGGGCTGGTGTCATTGCTGAGAAACTTCCTAATAAAGGCTCCAATCCCACAGTTAGTGGACCTAGACTGGGTGACATTGTGTGAGGGGTGTGTGTGTGTGTGTCTCACATGTGTGTATCTAGTAGTTATTGGAATCCTGATAGCAAAGTCCAACAGGACATGGAATGAGCCAGGTGGCTCAGGAGGGGGGAGCACTCTGTCTCCTCAGCTGGAAGCTTGAGGTGATGCTGCCCAGTCCCCCTTGCCTGTGGCCCTCTTGGCACCCCCCCCATTGCCACACCTTGGAGGGGCACGGAGCACCAAGAGCCCCTAGCTCCGTGAGGGGACAGGAGGTCCAGGGCTGAGGGCACTGAGGGCTTATTGCTATGGGCAGCTGTGCACTGCCCCTCCTGGCAAGGACCAAGAGCAGCACGGCCGTGGGATCATTGCTTTGCTCCTGGTGCTGTGGTGTTTTTCTCTGACAGGAATCAGGCAGCTCTCTGTCTCCTGCAAGTTGCTTCTCATTCTTCATGGATGGCCATGGCATGAGTGCCCTGCTTTCCATTAAACATGGCACTGCACCAAAGGTTTTGTCATCATGCTCTGGGTGACAATTTGGTGGCATTGTTTTTTGCTATTCCTGGTACCACTTGAGGACAGACAAGTGAGGCAGCACAGGATGCTGGGGCTTAGACTTTTGGGGTCACAGCATCACTTAGAGCTCAGCAGCAGAGCAGAGCCAGGAGGGGAAGTGGGGAAACACGAAGGGCCTGGGACACTGTGTGTGTGTGTGTGTGTGTGTGTGTGTGTGTATGTGTGTTTGTATATGTGTGTGTATATCTATGCATTCATGCATGTGTGTGCAGGGAGAGTAAGGGACGACCCAAGGGTAGGCACTGGCTGGAAATTTTGGGTGGCTCCAACACTACAGTCTCTGGCCCTTTTTTTTCTGGCAGCCTTTGTTTTTCCTCTGAAGGCAGTGGGGGCAGCCTGGAGTGGTAAGCTGCTGCGCACCCATTCCTACTGGAAAGACCCAGCCCATCTGCCATTCTTGTTAGGAAAAGGGATGACTGGGGCACAGAGGGAGGGAAAAAGCCAGTGTTTCTTCCATCTTGGAAACCATTCTCTATCCTGTACTCCCACTGAGAGGGCCAGGGCTCAGAAAGAGCCTATGGCTCTGGGTCGGACAGATACAGGCAAGCCCTCCCATAGCCGGCCTCAGTGTACCCATCTGCAAAGTAGGGAGACTGGAACAACACAGCCATTTTTCAAGCTCTCAGAGCAACTTTTTCCTCAAAAGGTGGCAAAGAGAATATGGATACGCAGCTGGCCCTGCTGAGGAGGCAGGTGAGCAGGAAGCCTGGTTCTCACACCTTCAAGGACTGCTGGCCAGGCTATCAGGGGGAGCGCCTCAGGCCAGGGTTCAAGCACTAATGTGGACACCATTAGGGCCACTGACTGTCATCGCCATGCCGTGGCTGCCACACTGTCGAGTCCTGAACTCAAACTTGTAAAGTAGGAAAAGTTAAGCACGACATCCGGGATCCCCAGAGTGCCATTAAACGTAATGCCGTTCCTAAAGCTTCCCCTCCTTCCCCCTCCTTCCCTCTCCTCCTTTTCTTCCTTCTCGCCCTCTCCTCTTCCACATTTGCCCACCACCACCTTTTCCTCTTCTTATTGTCGTTCTTATTAGTATTAGTGGATAATTTGGGAATATATCAGTCAAAAAATACATGAAAGTTAACACAAGATATAAATAAAAGACATTTTTCTGGGAAGCATATTTTTTGAACCTTGTCAAAGCAACTTGGGAAGTTCTGGGAGATCTGTCACAATGTCATCCCCACCTGGGATTTTATGGGGGGGTTGAAGGAGTGACCATGGCTAGTCCAGGCTCCCCGCCTTCAGCGTCGGTCCTCTGTCTAGTCCCATCTACCCACCCTCAGCTCTTCCAGCCTAATAGCCCTCGTTGCTCCCCGGTGCCACGCTAAGAAAATGATCTCTAACAGGAGATGACTGTGCCCCAGCTGTGTTAGAGTTGAGATCTGAAATGTCCTCCCAAAGTCTCATGAGCTCAGAGTGGGGCTTTGGAGAGGTGATTGGGCTATGGAGGTGCTTAGTCCTTAGCTGAATATGCTGTTAGAGGTGGGGTTTGGGTGGATGAAGTGGATTATGGTGGTGTATCTCTTTCCCTGGCTCCTTTCTCCCCTCTGTGCTTCCCAGCAGTCATGGACTGAACAGTTTTTCTCCGCCAGGCCCTCCCATCATGCTCTTTCTGCCTGGGATCCAGCCAACCATGGAGTGAATCCCCTGAAACAATAACCAGAAATAAACTTCTCTTCCTACAAGTTGTGGGTACGAGGTGTTTTGTCCTACTGACAGAAAAGTGATAAACATAATGACCAAGAGAAAGCAGGAAGAAAGCACTAGAACTGCTTTATTTTTCTTTTCCCTTCCTTCCTTTAAAAATTCTACCGGGGTGTGATCTACCATGTATAACATATAATGAGATACATGTGTAAATGAGCGCTATGCATAGGCCCTGGGGATCTGGGTTGGGTTGCTTGGAAGCAGGTCCCAAGAGGAGGGTTATGTGAGTATGATTTATAAGGATACATCCCTATAAAACAGCAAGTGAGGAGGGTTATTGAGCTGGAAAAGAAGGAGTAGCAAGGGTTTGCTGAGAAAGCTGACTTAGCTTTGGTTCCTCAGAATGAGTGTTGGCCTTACCTCCAACTGTCCAGGTCATGGAAGAGGAAGCTGGTACTGATGACCCTATAATGGCGAGACCCCAGGTAAGGGTTGCTCACAGGGGCAGAAAGGTGACATGCTGTCCCTTCCAGAAGTGGAAGGCACCACTGCTTGAGGTGGACATCTGGCAGAGATACAGATGACAAAGTAGGAGAGAGAGTACCCATCAGTGTGAGAAAAATAGCGGCTACACAGGAGGTGTGGAAGAGCATGTATGTGTATGAGGGGCAGTCTTTCACGGCTGGATTCTGCTGAGGCAAGGATGTGACCTTCAGCCCCAAGTGTGTGCTGCCCCTTCTCCCATGCAGCCAAGATGCTGGTCCCTGGAGAAGCTGTTGTACTCTCAGAGTGCAGGCTCCTCCAGAGTTCCTGTCTCATGGGCATGTGATAATGGTAAGGCAGATCTCAACCACGGGCTTCAGATGTGGGTCCATATAGAATGCATGGAGGGCATCCAGGAGATACAGCCACAGTGGGGCACAGTAGAGCTGCTTCTTTAACATCCTCTGACCCATTATGAGTCACTCTGTCAGTGACTGGGGGACTTGCCTTTGTTGACTACGTGTTTCAGTTCCTTTAAATGTCAATATGCCTGACATAGGCAAAAGAGTGTGATACTGACTTCAGAGGTTGAGGGACTCACTGGGAGGTTCTCTGTTACCCACATAATCTCTGACCTTGGAGCACCCTTAGGGTGTCTGTGCCCTACCACTCCCCTTGGGAAGCCAGGCTCTGGGACTTCAGGTCTGTGGCACCTACAATACCAGATGCAATGTGGTAAAAACTCTTGGTCCTGGATGTCTGGCAAGATTTGTTGGAATTGTCCTTCTTTGCTCTTCATTCTTCTTTATAACTTCATTTATTCTTTACTCAAGTAACTCAGAAACATTCTCATCAAAAATAATTTGTTCCAATTTGCCCAAAAAGTGCCTCCCAAAGTTTCATGTGTTCAGAGGTGGTGCTTTTGGAAGGTGATTGGATCTTAGGGGTATGATACTCATTAGTGGATTCACCCACTGATGGGTCCATAACTGCATGTGCTATTCTAAGGTTGGGGATGGTTGGAGGAAGCAGGTCCTTGGGGCATGACTGAGAAGGGTGTATTCTTGTTCCTGGCCCATTCTTCTCTCTCTCTGATTCTTTCTGTTCCTTGCTTTTGGCCACCATCAGATGAGCAGCTTTCCTCTGCCATACCCTAAAAGTTTCTACCTTGAAGTCAGACAGCTATAGACCACTCCTTCTGAAACTGAGCCAAAAACTCTCTCTTCCATGAAGTGGTACAGATCAAGTATTTGGTAACAGCAACTCAAAGTTGACTAAAACACAATTCAAAGTCTACCAAAAAAAAAAAGCTGATGACTTCCTCTCTCTTGTCACGTTGCCATTGCTTTGGCACCAACCTCCTGACCATTTTTGTCATCTAGAGGCAGTTAGGCCCCTGGAGAAGCCCGTGTATAGGATCCTTCTTTGTGGGCACATCTCTCAGTGTCATCCTGCACATATGCTATACCATGGCATCTTCTGTGAATTGTGGATGTGGGAGCTTCTCCCTGTGAGGACACAGATACATCTGCTTCTTTTAGGACACCTGGCAGGGGTCCCACAAAATGCGGTGCTCTGGCCATCTGTCCCTATTCTTATCTGTTGGATACATGTGTGGGGGTGTTCCAGGGCAGACATGCTAGCAAGAAATCAGAGTCATTGGGTCATTATCACTGATGAGGCCAGCTATGGTTTCTGCTGTCCATGAACATGATGCAGAGCCTGTTCATCTCATTGCCACACAGGCCCCACTAGGTGTTCAACAAATATTTATGGAGTGAATGAACACTTGGGAAGATGAATGATTTGTTCTGTGGCAACAGTGTACCCAGAACCCCACATCTGGTGCTGAGATGAAGTATGCAACTGCACACATGCCTGTTCTGTGGGAGGGCAGGATGGTGAGAAGAATCAGGGGAAAAAAGACTTTCCTTTATTTCCACATAAGATAAATACGCACTTAGGAAACAATATCATGAAGCCCCTTGCCTCTTAGTCATGTTTTAAAACATAGCGTGGATTGTTTTTATACCCCCAGATCCAGGACATTAAACACAGTGTTAATGATATGGTTCCAGGGTTAGGTTAAACCAGCAGAACGAGATGTGCTCACTGTATATCTTTCTGGCTCCAGAATGCCTCCTTCCCAAGGCTATGATTTAATGTTATGTCCTAGCTTTATAGAGGGATATAATAAGAAACTCCATTTGAAGGATGTCACCCTATCTTTTGCCAAAGCGTAATCTTGAGAATCATGCATGCTGTTGGACAAAGTTCCTTATGAGAGGCAGGAGGCATAAATCCCCCTAACCACTTTGCTCTCCACACACACATACAGGCCTGCTGAGGCAGGAGAAAACATACCAGTGGGGAAGTCACAGCTGCCTGTGACCCTTGACCAGCTCCTTAGCTCTGGTCACTGCAGGTCACTCATAGGTGGGACAACACCAAGGTCAAAGGGTCTTGGGATACAGTGAGGTGACATGGGGGAAATATGTGAGTAGCATCTTGGCCGAGCAGATCCTGGGCCCCTTCCTTGAGCCCCCTGACTTATCATCCAAGGCAGCACCAAAGCCCAAGAAAATTCTAGCCCTCTTGTGAGGTGCATGTGGCCCTGGACTTGAGAGCTCCAGCCTCTACATTTCCTCCTTCACTCAGAGCCTCCTTCCACTGCTTCTCTAATTTTGTACTAGGGAGAGTCACAGCTAGTTTTCCCAGGGTCCCTGACATCACAATGGGCCAGGACCCAAGTTTGGCTGGCTCACCCTCTCCACCACCAAGCCATGGCCATGAGCAGCATCCACAGGCTGCATTCTCTCCTTGAATGCTCCTATGTAGCTTGGCCCAGCCCCCAGGAGGGCTCCTCTTTAGTGGGAGCAGGGCAGACAGAGCAGCTGACTGTACCAAAGCCCCGAAAGGGGAAGATCAGGGAGTTTCCATTGCTTTCATGTCACTGTCATTGCCTCTGGAGGACACCCCAGGGGTAATTTACTCTCTTAGGAGAGCCTAATGACTTGGGATTGGTGAGAAGGAAGCATATGTGGTGGAATCTAGACTAGGCCAGCACGTCCTTTGGGCTCTTGGGGGACAGTCACAAGTGCCTCCTACTCCCTTCTGAGTTACCATATATTGGCTTTTCTCCCAAAATCACCTCATGCTCCAGTTTCTGGCCATGAGGGATGGAAATGGCACTGACCTGACACACAGGAAGAAGGATAAGCAGAGGCCAGAGGGCTTGCTCAGACCTCAGCTGGACACTATGGCATATGGTGGTACACTGTTCCCCAGGGATGAAGTGCTCAGAGTGGACCAAGGAGGGGCAACTCAGGGCTCCCCCAGGATTGCTGTAGTCTCATTAGGGGAAACCAATGGCCCCTTCCTGGTCAGCCCAAGGGAAAGGGAAAAGGCAGGGTCCTGAAGAAAGTCCCACCCCATTCCACAGCCTGGCCTTCCTATTTCCCACAGACCTGACCACTCCTATAGGCCTTGCACCCAGTATGGAGCTGCTCCTCCAGTTTTCTTTGAGTGGAGGGTAGGGGGAGGTGGGGAGGACTGTCTGTACTTCCCCCTCAGAAGACTGACTTTGGTTCAAAGAACAGGGTATCCTGTCTCATGTCCTCATCGCGCAGTCCACCACAGGGAGCACAGGATTACTGAGTGACTGCTAGTGCTCAGGATTATGTCACTGCCATGCTCATGGGAGACCCAGGGCCAAACCTCTACTTTTGACCAGACCAAGGACTGGAACATCTGCCCCGGGGCAGTCCTCTGCCCAGCCAAGACTCTTGCTGCTTAAATGTAGATCCTCCTGGGATCTGCCACCTTCAGCGTAAAGACAGCCCAGTTTTCTGGGTGCTTGTAGCCTGCAGGCCTTGGGTGTCCAGCAGGCTCATCCCCTGTCCCAGGGCCTGCATCTGTGCGCTGGAAGTAAAGGCCCACAGACAGAGCCTGGGGCTGCCTGGCCTGTGTGAAGGCCCCTAGAGCTGGGAACAGTGTGGCCTTCTCGCTTCTCAGCTGCCTGAACATCTGTGCCTGAGGCCAGGCCAGGGCCTCCAACAAGGCAGCCATGGCCCTGAACAAAGCAGCTGCGACAGTAGCTGTGCTGTGTCCGTGCCAAAGCCTGAAGTCAGAGCTTGCTGCTTGTCATGGGGAGGTGATCCCAGGAAGTGGTGGGAGACAGGACAGTGAGGCACTTGTAGAGTGAGCAGAGAGGGCCTTGCGGAACAACTGTGGCCGATTCCTGTGGCCCCTCCGGGAATCTTGGAACATAGTTGGTGCCAGTAACATCCAAACCATTGTAGCCACCAACCAAAGAGGTGAATGAATGGGGTCTCTCGTGTCTGGCTCTTCCTGAACCCCTCCCTGGGTACATTTCCATCTCTCCAAGTCCTTTTCTTTCCCTATATCCCAATATTCCTAGTGAACAAGTGGGTAACATGACCATGTACATGGGACATGTGTGTACTGAGGTGACCATTAGGAAAGCAAGAGAAGCAAGTGCAGACATAGTACGAACCAAGAGGACCCGAGGGCTACAGGAGAGGGATGACTTAGGGCTCCCTGGAAAGACTTTGTGGAGAAGGTTCAAGTACAGGGAACCTATTTAAGAGGGACTCAGAAGGGCAGGCAGGGAGATAAGTAACAAGAGAGGGTAGCCAAATGATAAGAAAAATTTGCAGCCAGGTGTGTGGTGGACAAGTGAAATTCATCCCACAGAGGAACCTTCTGGAAGCTAGGGCTAAGCCTAGCACTGAGTTCTTCCACTGCAGGTGTTGGGAACAGAGTTGGGCTCCACAGCATATATATCTTACCCATAACTTTTGAATGGAGACATAAATGGTACAAAGCCATGCACGAAGATGTGGGTTTGGAGTAGCAGTCGGCTTGCAGGTGGCTTCCAAGCTTGTGCCTTAATATCCTAACCCCTGTACCTGCCAAAGTGCTCTTATGTGGGCAAAAGGTCTTTGGAGGTGTAATTTAACTGAGGGCCCAGAGATGAGAAGTCATCTTGGGTTGTTTAAGTGGGTCCTAAATCCATTTACTAGCATTGTAGAAAATGGGAGCGAAGAAAAGGGCATATAAAGGCAGAGGCAGGAGGTGGAGAGATCTGGTGATAATCTGAGGAAGGTGTGAGTCCCCGCAGCTACTACAAGAGGCCAAAGTGTAGCCCTCTGACACCTTGACTCTATGTCTCTGCTGTTCTATGCCCCTACTGTGTGGTCATTTGCTTTAGAATCCATGGGACACTAATCACCAGGCAGACAGTTCTTGCCATGCTGTGTGGAGGAGCCAAGAGGAAAGGCCCATCAGCCCACCCAGCAGAGCCTGAGCAAGGCTGAAGGCTGAATTCAACAGGCACTGGGAGTAGAGATGAGGAAGCCTATGGGCTCCAGGTTGCAACAGGAGCTGTGTGGCAGCCAGCCAGGCCCCACCCACGAGGGCCTGAGGTGTGGCAGAAGTGCTGTGGCCCTGGGGAGCCACAAAAGGCTCAGAAATGGAGGAGGTGCATCTAGGCCCATTTCTCAGGCGTCTTCAGGATAACAATCATTTTCATTGTTGAGCCAGTCCATCGCCCAAATGAGCATCTCATGTAATCCTCATTCTGGGACAGGTTCCTGTTATTATCCCCAATTACAGGGTAGGAGACAGGCTCAGACAGGTTAATCTGCTTTCTTGGCCCACACATTTAGTAAGGCCAGGCCAAGTTGGAAGTCACGTGCAGTCACATTCCTGCGGGCTCTGCTGGCTCCTATGGCTTCCGGTCTCTGCCTTCCACTACCACGTTCAGGGATATGCAGGCTGGGCCTGAAGGCCAAATAGGCCTTTTTCCACACCCTCCTTCCCAAGCACCCTGGGAAATGAGACAAAAGGACTCAGAGCTTGTGCTCACAGGACACTTAGGGTCCCCTCCTGTGAGATTCCTAGGAGGGAAACACCTTTGATCCAGGGACTCCTGCTCTCCCCAGGGACCCAGTGGATATCTCAGATTTTTCACTGCCTAACTGATTGACTTATGGCAGCTTTAGCTTCACAGACTAAGAATAAACCCTGATAATTATCTGAATAGTCAGGAGCTCATAGTGAAAAATCCATAAATCCAAGTCCTGTGTAGTGCATGGGAAGTGTAGCTGGGACGCCTTTTCTCTGGTCACTTCTTGAGTGGTTTCCTGGTGGTGTGATTATCACCAGACCATGATCATTGTACTCTGGTCTCTGTAATCTTCCCCACTGGTCCTGCCCCCTCTCAGGTGCTTCCAGATTGGCCTCCTGGCCTCCTTGTGGGAATACCATGTGCACTATGGTGAGTTCTACTATCCATGGGCCAGCAATGACCAACACTGAGCTGATCCTAGTAGCCCTTTCTCCTCCTGCAGCCCCAGCAACCTGTGCCTGAGCAGTACCTTCCTCCTGTCTTTCTGCTTTCCCTCTCCTCACCTATCAAGAGTCTATCGCTGACTCTCTGTACTGGTCATATTCTCAATCCCCTGTGTCCGTGTCCTCCTCAAACTGTGGGTGCCAGAATGGCTCCCTGGTCAGCTACAGTAATTGAAAGCTTGAGAGGGATGACTATGACCCTCTTCCAGGAGGCCTGGGGAGATGACAGCCCCTGGATGGGAGGCCCATGGCCATGTCTAGGGGGAGCTGACTGGACAGTGTGGATGGATGGATATTGGGACAGGGACAGCACCCACAGCCCTGGCCCATTGGCAGCTCTTGGGTTAGGAACCAGTGAGACTGTAGGTTGGGAGCAGTTGTGCACAGGGAGCGGGTGAGATGGATGGCCTGGTGGGTGAGAGCCACAGGTTTCATGGGAGCCAGGGGCCTGAGCCATGGGTGCCGAGAGAATTGCTAACCTTGCCAAATGGGCGGCTGCCAAGCAAACCTGGCCTGTTATCACTCCCAGATGGTCTCTACAAATGGTAGAGATGGCCAGAGATGTGGATGCCATGAGGGGATGACAGGTCCTGGCAGCAATCCTGGAGCCCCTGCCGGGTGCCAGCCCTGACCTGGTGCAGGAGGCACAGAGGCAGAAGACACATGAGGCGCTGAGCTGGAACTCAGGGTCACTCTGCCCGCACCCCCTCTGTACTATGCTGCTTGTCAGGGACTCCTTTGCCTCTGCTATAAGACCAAGGTCCTCCAAGTGCTTTGTCTCCAGCATGCTATTTGCTATGGAATTCTCCATCCCTGGCTCCTTGGCCAGTCCATTTGTGGGGCATGGTGGGAGCAAATCTTTTTGATGTGTTCATATGCCCGAACTAAGCCTATGAATTGTTACTGGGTGAGTGTCATCTCCAAATCTCGTGTCTACCTGTAGCTCAGAATGTGACCATACATGGAAGGATGGCTTTGAGATGTAATGAGTTATGATGAGGTCATGACAGATGACAGGCCTCAGTCTAAGGGCTGGCATCCCTATAAACAGAAGGGGGATGAAAAGAGACAGAGAGAGGGAGATCCATGAGAAGACAGGACAGAAATCAGAGTGCTGGGGTGCTCCACAGGCCCACGATGCTCAGGTGATGGCCAGCAGCTACTAGAAGCTAGGAGGGTGGCCAAAGCAAACCTTCCCTTCAGGCCTGCAGAGGGAACCAACTGCCAACTTCTGGCTTCCAGAGCTGTGAGGAAAAGAATCACTGTTGCTCCAGGTTACAAGGTTCTGAGAATTTGTTCCTATGGCCCTTGGAGATAACTACAGAAGGAAAGAGAGTGTTAGGACACTCCCTGAAGGGCTGGAGCCACCAATTCCACCATACTATGCTATGGTATAATAGCACCTCTGTGTTTTGAACCCTTAAATGTCAGCAGGACACTTCGCCTGCTATAGGTCTGACTACATGGCCACATTTCACACCTTCATTGTTGCAGCTGATGGAGGAGGTGGAACATCTTGCTCCAGCAAGTTGAAATTTTGGTCTGTGCCTGTCTCCCACCCCTTCTGCACAGCACTCTTGGGCCACATTCAGCTACATGGCTCCACTCAGCCAAGGACGAGGCAAAGAAAAAGTAGAAAGCAAGGGAGACAGTATGGGGCCTTTGCTATCCTAGCTGCCTTCGTCATCTCTATTAAGCCATTCCAGGGAGGTGCCAATGTAGCTACCACCCGGCTCTGGACCTTGGCTATGGCCCCTTCTACAATGGCTTCCTGAACCTCTTGGATATCTCAGGGCTTCAGATATGACCTTGTGGGTGGAGGGGCATCCAGAAAAAGTAGAGATATCATCAATTCCATTTGTTCCTTGTTCCATGTGAAGGAACATCAAAGGCCAACATGGAGCTGTGGGAAGCTAGATTTGATGAATTTGGACACAGGGACAGGCATGGACTAGAGGAAGAAGCAATACAAACAGGAAAAGCACACATAGGCCTAGAGTCTTGCAGAGGATCTTGAATATGGCGCTTAGCACATCTCCATCTGGACCAGGCTCATGCTCAAACTCTATCTGTCGCTTATAGGAAATGTACATTTAACCAGATATCTGGTGCTTCATCCCATAACCCTGCTGAAAGCCTGAGAGCACAATCAGGGAGGTTGGAACAGGACAAAAGTCCCCTCTCTTCATAGCCAGGGGGACAAGGGGCAGGGGTCACTGAGGAGGCTGGATGAGTGGGCAGGAGAAAGAAGCCTTGGTGAGCCCTGGACTCACATTCTTGGAGGGCAGACTGTATGCAGGACAGGAGTGAGAGTGGCTTCTCTTCATCAGGGCTTCAGAAAGGTATCTCTGGACTTAGTAGAGGGGTGTGCTTTTGGGGAGGCATCAGGAAGGAGCCTGGGAGGATAGCAGGGAGCCAAGGAGACAGCTTCATTCTGCTGTGGGACAAAGTAGTAAGACAGTGTAGGTGGGCAGGGCAGGACCAGCTTGCTTCATATTCTGAGGCTCGTTGGTCTTTTAGATGGGGTGGCAGAGAGAGATGGATGAAAATATGTTCCTGCTTCTCACTGACTTCCAGGGAGGAAGGAGACTTCCTCCAAGACAGTGCAGGGATGAGGGAAAGAACTGCTCCCAAACCAGGTGCTTCATCCCTGTTGTCCACCTGGCCCTCAGGATGGAAAGGGCAGGGTTCTCCTAAGAGTCCACTCATGCAGACAGTGACCCTCCCAGTTACCCTCATCTACCCTCCATCCTGGGGCAGGCAGGACGCTCTGCAGCTCCGCAGCCACCCAGGCAGGTAGCCCCACAAAGCTCAGGGGACAATACTGCATTCCAGCAGTCAGGTACCTCAAAGCCACAGCCGCGCATTGAGAGATGCATCCTCCCTAGTTCTTTGTGCGAGCCAGCATTCTCTGTCTGTCTCCATTCTTCTCATACAAAAACCAAGTATCACAGAAGGCCCTAAGCCACAGCGACTCGCCTCCAACTCATTTTGGAGTCCAATTATCTAAATTATTGCTTTGCCCTGGCACAAAAAGAAGAGGCACTATTTTAAAGTCGCTGGGAGATAAGTGCTGGGTTGCCTCCCTGTCAACAATGCATAATAATTTTGATCAGGCGCTCATCACGTTTCAATAGCAGCCACAATGGCAGTGACTGGGGTCCCCGGGGACTTTATTTTTAGCTTGAAAATCACAAAGGAGGAGCCAGAAGGTTTCACATGCTGTGGCAGCCTGGGCTTTTAACCACTGCTTCCACAAGGCCGGCCAAAAATCGTGTTTGGCTCCCTTCAAGCTGGGAGATTCTGAAGGGGCAGGACCCCAGGCTAGGGGCAGGCACTGTCTGGAACGGGCTTTGTCACCCACTCTCCCTGCAGCCTCTCACAAAATGGTAGATAGAATTAATGCAGTCCCAATCAAAATACCAACAGCTTTCTTTGAAGATCTAGAAAAAAAAAATCCTAAAATTCATATGGAACCAGAAGAGACCCAGACTAGCAGAAGCAACCCTGAGCAATAAGAGCAAAGCAGGAGGCATCGCAAGCCTGGATTTCAAGGTATATTTCAAAGCTATGGTGATGAAAACAGCACAGTACTGGCACAAAAACAGGTGTGTCCATTGATGAAACAGAACAGAAGGCAAAGAAACTACCCCTGGCACCTTTGGCCATCTGATCTTTGACGAAAGGGCCAAAAGCATATGCTAGAGAGCAGCCACCCTCTAACAAATGGTTTCAGCCATGCTGGCTATTCACACACAGAAAAATGAATCGAGACCTATATCGCTCACTCTGTACTACAATCAGATTAAAATGCAGAAACACTGAGGCTGCTGGAGGTCAACATAGGTAAAGTTTAAGACTCAGGCACATGCAAGAACTTTCTGAACAGAACCCCGACTGCCCGAGAGATGATAGCAACAATGAACAAAGGGGCTATACCAAATTTACAAGGCTGCCCAGCAGAGGAAGCAACCAGCATACTGAAGAGCATGGAGACTACCACTCTTGACTTGCGTTTACCAGGACACAGGTCTGGTCGGCTAAGCCAGGGCCAGGGGCCCGAGTCTTAGCTGGAGGTGCTGGAAGGTGACACTGCTTCTGACTTCTCCACTGGAAAGGGCCTGAGACCTTGACCACAACCTTTGCCTCTCCGTGGTGGAAAATTTTCCTCCTTTTTAACCTGGGCAGTACATGTCCTAGGTAGCACTGGGCCAGAACTGAGAGACCCTTAAGACGTGTCAGGGGCTCATTTTCATCTGGAGTGGTGAGACACACAGACATGGAATGACTGCTACGGAGGAGGAAGTCATTTGGCAGAGCCAGGGAAACAGGAAGCCTGACCTACCACTCCAGCCACAGGGGAATCGTGGGCTGGTCAGGGGCAGAGGACAAAGCCAAGTATGGGCACCAACATGCCAAGGGAAAGCGAGGCAAGGACAGGCCTATAGCCTGCTCATTTGAGTAATTTTGGTGGACTCTGGGCTGGGAGGGTGGCCCCTGGCTGGCCAGTACCTGGTTGTAGTATGTGAAGGGACAGCGCAGGGCAGAGGACTCTTGGTGAAAGGTGATGCTGGCTATACGAAGAGTGCACTCTTCACTGAGTGGCCCTTCTCTGGGGTTGGCAGGCCTTGGAGGGCAGCTCTCCTGGGTCAGATATCAAAGCATCACAAGACACACAGAACTCAAATCAGGGATGGTTCAGCCCTCACTGTACCAGCCTGTGCAGTTTCTGGGTTGAGTTCCCGATGGAGTTATCTGGCCTTATTTCCAATCCCAGGCTTCCTGGGTGTGGGGCCCAGCCCAGTGAACAGCCACACTCATCCCCATACCCTGAGCTGCCACAGTCAACTGTAATGACACCGGATCACCTTTGCAAACAGTGGCTGACCCTGTTTTGCTGTGTTAGGTTGGGAGCCTGGCCTGAGCTCTGTGAAGAAAGGTGAGAGCTGAGGGGTGTAGGTGCAGGAGGTGCTCAGAGGGCACCTCTGAGAGGTAGGGGGCACCTCGTTGGGGGCAGAGGGACCCTGAGATCTCAGCCCCTGCAGTCCCAGTCATTCATCCCTGGCTGTCCTTCCTACATGTGACCTTGCCACCTCTGGGCACTAGCCAAGTACCCCTGTGCTCCAGGACCAAGGTTTGGATGCAGAAACCAAGACTTTGACCTTCTCAGCCTCTTTAGTGTTAAGAATGACCCCAGCCTGAGGTCAAGAATGGGAAGCCCTCAGCCTAGTCAGTGTCTGTTCCTTTGGACAGATTCTTCCTTGCCTGACCCAGTCCTTCAGCCCACCTGGCATAGCCTACCCTGTCTGTCCTCCCTGTTCCTGGAGGTCATTCTATAAGACAAAAGGAAGCAGCTCCCTGTGTGGTGCTTCTGACCCAGGACACAGTCAGCAGGCATGCAACACAGCCCTTCCTCAGCAAATACTCTGTTCACCTCAGTCACCTCATTCTGCCTCACTGGAGCGAAGATTTCCTAAGACTTGTATCTGAGACAGTTCTCAGAGTATCTGAGACAGAAAGTATCTGTATCTGAAACAGTTCTCTAGTCCCTTATCGTGGGGTTTAGTGCAGACCCCTCTGGTGATTCTCAGGATCTCTCTCTCTCCTGCTCCCCAACCCCCTCCGAGCCTAGCCTGCCTCCACTCAGGACCTCACATGAATCCTCTGGGACCTCTTCTGTGTGCACTGGGTCCTTTGCCGTATGCACTGTGCTATGATCAGTTGGGCTTTGAGTTCTCAGGTGCTCCATGAGACCTGCCCACACTCTGCAGTAACACTTGCTAAGCAGTCCTGCTGCTGCAAGCACCCTGGTCCTTGGACATCATCCCTCCTTGGAGACTTGCTTGATGGCCCACCTAGGAAGGGGTGATGAGGATTCTACATTGAGCTCCATAGCTACAGTCCCAGGACTGGAGGAGAGAGAAGGAAGGGGCTGCTAGGCACCCAGCATTCTGCATGCTGTCAGTCACCTGGCCCTGTTCACCCTCATACAGACCTGCTATCAAATGTAGGTCGCAAGAGTAAGAGAGGAGGTTTGATTTCTAGGTTGTGGTATCCGGTGATGACATCACTGAGTTCCACCTTCATTGCTAACAAATACACCTGTGTCTTTGGGTGTGAGGCCAGCCGACTATGAAGCAGAGGGTTCCTCTCTGTCTTCCTCAGTGTATGGAGCCAGGTCTTCTCTAGGTCCTGCAGCTGCTTGGATCACAGGGGAGCTCTATTTTTATTTGCTTCTAGCCCATTCTTTTGGGGATAAATTAACACAGAGGGAAACTTACAGATGATAGAGATACATTCTGGAGCAGATGAAGGATAGGAAGCTCAGAAAATGGGAAGAAGCAAATCTAGAGAATAGAAACCTGTGGCTGTTGCTCAGTGGACTTGGGAGGCTCCGACCAGGTGACACTAAGAGGCAGTGGTTGGAGTCAGGGTGGGGCAGACCAGGAGGTTTCTGCGGGCTCTGTGGGCCTGACCCAGGAGGACTTTGGGGCTGTGCAGTGCCAGGGAACTGTTATCCCAAAGGGAAGCTGTGTCAGCATTACACCTGTTGTCTTGCTGCCAGAAGCCACAGGAGTGTGCTGTGCCCTGATAATTATACTGAGCAAGGGGACGATGACTTGTTGCAGCCCACTGGATGCTGTGTGTGAGCATTGGCTCAGAATGTTCTCATGACTTGCTCAGTGGGGGTATTAAGCCAAGGTCAGTGGGATCCTGGCCCCTGTGTCTCTTCTGCACGTGCTGAGTTAGGGTGAGGCACTCATGGCCAACAGCATCATGAGCTCATGGAGTCTGAAGCAGTCCAAGCAACTTCTGCCCCACAAGTAGAATGTGCTCAGGCTCAGGATAGGAGCCTAGCTCCCTCACATCCAGAACTACTTTTCTTCTTTCTCTGTCTGCAGACTACAAAAAGCTATGACCTTGAGATGTGACTTTGGGTGAGTCCTGAAACTTCCCAGGTCTTGGGAAAGAGCAAAGAGAAGTGTGATGTCCTCTCCTGCTTGCCATAGATGCTTTCATAGGTGCTCTGCTTTTGGTCAGTGGTAAGTCCCTGGAGGGTCAGGCAGAACTTTTGGACACCGCCTGCTGCAGAAGACTGTGGCATGCTGTACACAGTGTCACAAATGCCAGCATTGTGTAGTGGTCAGTGTGACAGCTCTGCAGAAAGCCCTCACTATCACTGGCACCTTGACCTCTCTTCTATGCCAAACAGGAATGGCAGACATGCCCTGAGGCTGGACTCTGAGGGGTCCTATAAGATGATAAGATATGTGGCCCTGAGGTGCTCTGTGGTATCACAGGTGCTCAGCCACCACCCTTGACTCTGTAGGAGGGGCCAGGGAAGTGGACAGTGACAACCAAGTGATAATGATAAACAATGGAAAGGGACTCTCAGAACTCAATCGTTCCTCATAAGTAAATGACAGAGGCACATTGGGGCCCTTGGGAGAACCTCAGGACTTCTGTTTGGATATTGCTTCCAGGGAATTTGGGGCTGAGGACGGAGGGGGTTGCTGAGCCCCTCAGTAGTTGGGTGCTGGGTGTGGCTGTGTGGAGGGATAGCCTAGCAGCCCACACTGAGCCAATGAGAGTGCGCATGCTTCACAGGCTGGCGTTCAAGGCCTGAGTCTCTGACTTTCTATCTATATGTCCTTCGGTACATCCTCAGCTTCTGGGACAGCAATTCAATAAATTCACTGACTGCCTTTCATAACAGTGGACCCTCGAGTTATGACTGGCTTGGCATACAAACAACTTGGGTTTTGACTGGAATTTTAGTTTAACTTACAACCAGAGTCTTGAGTTATGACCCAAATGTCAACTTCTTGTTCTCCTAGATGGTCTCAGATATAGATTTAACCTTTAAAGAATTCTGGAAGGAACATTACAACATCCTTTCCTGTGTGGGATTCATTCAGAAATCCTGTGTCCTTAGTGTCACTCTTAGGACACTGAGATCCGCCTATATATAGGGGAGAGATTTTGATGCCTGTGTAGAGGAGACTGAGCCTTCAATTGAGCAACAAGAGTTACAACCAGCCCTTATGAGTAAATTGAGTTTGTAACTGAAGGGCCCACTGAATGCTCAGACTCTGCAGATTTTAAAATGTACTTACTTAGGTAGTTCTATAAAGACAGATTGCAAATGATCCTGTGGAAACCCCAATTATAAGGTACACCTGGACCCAGAGCTGCTTGCATGTGAGCAAATGTGCCCATGTATTGGGGAACAGATCCTCTCACACACACCTCCAAAGCAGGACCAGCTTGTCCCAGAGGGGTTGATGAGAAGATGGAGTAAATTTGCCTTGTGTGGTCACAAATGCCAGGTTAGGAATAGGATAACTGGCTTGAAGTCATGTTGCTAACGCAGCTCAGGGGAAATGGCTGAAAGTGAAATGGCTCCATTATAAGGAAGTGAGCTCCCCAAACCCTGAGAATATTCAACTCTACCTCATTTGGGGTCCGAAGAATTGGGCAGAGTCGCCCTGGATGCTGCAGTACCCTCCTCCACTGCAAGACTCAGTAATATAGAAACCAGTCTGTGCCAAGGGAAGTGGGCTGACCAGGTGGCCTCTAAAAGTGCCTTTCAGCTGTGAGTCCAGAGCTGGAACTGGAAGCTGCCCTTCGACGTCCTTTGTCCTGCCAGTGGTTGGTGTTTTGGCTTAGTGAATGGGTGGCTGATGAAGAAAGAACGTGGGAGCTTCCTGGGAAGTGACTGAGACTCTTGGCTGCTCAAAGAACACAATAATTACCACAGCCAGCTGGAAGCCACAGGGACATGCTGAAGGCAGAAACACTGGTGCAGGGGTCCAGGGGAGAGGCATTTCTGGAAGGGTGCTTGCGCTGGACCCTTAGAGAGAAGCTTGGTGGGGTCCTGAGCCATGGACTGGGATGCTAAGACCACCTCCCTGGGTGTCTGTCCTTGAGTGGGCCTGGAGAGGATTCCTGTGACCACAGGCTGATGATGCCTAGTCCTTCAGGTGACCTTGGCCCGGGCCTGTGGTGACATAGACAAGCTGCTTTCCTTGGGAGCCCTAAAGACTCTGGGAGCCATAGCCCCTCCATGTCCCTGTTCCAGCCCACTCAGTCTTCCTCCTCCTCCTCTGAGTCCAGAGCAGCCCGTGCCCAGCCAGGGTCTGAGCCTGCCCATCCCCGTAGTGAGCTCCCCACAGCACAGACACCCCTTCAAGCCGGCACATGTGTGTTACCAGCCCTGGGCCTGGTCAGATTGAGTCGTCGGGCCATTCTTTCACCTTCAAGATGCCTGACGATTCACCTGATGCAAGGCAGAGGGAGCGCAAGCTCTGCTTTGCCCTCTTGCCTCCAGCAGGGGCTCCTGGATGACAGATGGCTGGCCTGATGACAGGGATTTACCCAGGGCAAGTGCTGGCATTCAAAGGTGGGAGTGGGGTGGATCCTCCCAGAGGCTCTGGAAAGTCTGTTCAGGCGTTTCCAGCTCTGAGTTGAAAGGCAGTCCTTGGTGCTCCTTGGCCCACAGGTATATGGCTCAAGCTCTGTTCCTGTGAAGACTTCTATCCCTTCCATTTTTCTAAGAAGGACATCAGCCATCAGAATAGGGCCTTGCCAGCCAATGTGGACTCATCTTGACCACCACCCATCTGTTTTCTCATGCCAGCTGTGGGGATCTGGGCCTCAAGTGCCTCCGGCCGCTGTCACAGCCCAGCTTAGTAGAGACTTGGCTCTGTCCCTCAGAGTGATTATCTTGGGGATGCCAGGACTTGGCCCAGGATTATGTCCAAGGAATTCCCAGAAAACAGAGCTAGTGATAATGTGTGTCACTTCTGGGAGCCAACTTTGGCTGTTTGGGTTACCAGGAGGCCTCCTGCCATCAGGGTGCCTGACAACATGACAACTAGCAGTAGGTGACTGTCTCTTCCTCAGGGAGTTGCAGAAATAGCCACTCAGCTGGCTGGTATCATGAGGCTGGGATTCTGAGATTTCACAGTCTTCAAAAAAGGACAGCCCCGCTGTCCCTCCCGCCCTCACTGCTCACATCACTCCAGTCACCAGCCAGGAGTCGAGTTCTGGCTCCTTGCAGCCCATGTGTTTCTCTAAGTGTACTCTCTCATCACTTGGCTCCTGTGGCCCTCATCTCAGCCTCACTTTCAGAGCACCCTGGGAACCCTTGTTATCTGTCCAGGCTCATTAGTATCAGCTAGAGGCTGCCTGTCTCTGGCTGCTTTTTCCTCTCAGCAGCCCCAGCTCCTGGGGCAGAACCTCTGTGGAGAGGCCCAACCAAGTAGAGGTGACCTGATTGACAGCTCTGCCACTGAGCTGGTGACAGCTATGCGTCTCTTGTCTCAGAGTTTAGATTCTCCTCAGCCCTGAATCTATCTCTCTTGGATTCTTGTTTTGGAGAAGGGACCTGCAGTGCAAAGTTAGTCTCTGACCCGTTGGTGAGAAGTGAAGACTTCAAGCTCAGAGAGGGGCTGGTTCACCCTGACCAACCTGCTCAGACCCTCTGCCCAGGGCAGCAGGCCAGCCATGGTGAACTAAATGAACATCATGGATGAGAGGAATCCTGACTGTGGCCTCCTCTCCAGAGTTCACTGTGGAAGCCCCTTTTCCCAAAACATCCCACCAGTCTTTGTCTATGTTGCATGTAGTATGTATGTGTATATGTACATTCATGTGTCCCTCCATGTTCTTCCATGGCCTGTGGGTCTTGGGCTCAAGTGTATGAGACCCCATTGGTCTCCTCGAGCTCCCTCCATCCTGCAAGCCTCCCAGATGTCCACGCTGTACCATCCTGTCCCACATTTATTCGTGGTGACTGGTCCAGTTGATGGAGTCTTGAGCTCCATCCTTGTAGCAGCCAGCCTCCCCCATCAGTTAGGCAACTGTGCATCTACCGAGAAGATCTACCTGTTTCTTTTTCATCCACATGGATCCCAGGCTTGGGGAAAGAACGCCAAACTCTTGGGAACCCTGGAGAAGATGGGAGGCTCCAAGTAGCATATGGGAGGAACAGGGTCCTATAGAAAGGTCAGAACTTTATAGGACTATCAGCCCAGAACTGGCATTCACTCTGAAGGCCTGGAGGGCTGGCACACTGGACCATGTACCTAGATGTCCACTTCTATCCCAAGTAAATGAAAGCGCCAAGCTTTTTCCTCTCCTGTCTTTATTCATCGTTCGTTTTGAAACACCATGGACTCAGGCACAGGGCAGTGGCAGGATCTGCTGCTGTGAGTGTGGACGTGGCTCCCATCAGCCCCACCAAGACTAAGTGAGCACGTGGATAGGAGAGCTGTGACCATGACCCTTAGCTGCCGTGTCCCAGAGACCAGCCTGCTCTGGAAGCGGCACAGTGGGGATGCTGACAGCACCCCAACAGTGTTAGCTATGAGTGCAGTGGCAGCAGTGACCACCCAGTCTGCTGCAGGAGGTCTGGCTCATCTCATCCCCTGACAACCCACAGGTTCTCACCAGCATGAGGATTCTTCAGCTGTCTTCCCCAGTCCCACACTCCTGCCTGCAGTAGAGACACCAGCAGCTGCTCCTTTGTCCTGCCTGCAGAGAGAAAAATGAATCAGGGTCCCTGGAAGACAGGGGGTTCCTGTGGGCAGGGCCTGCTCTAGCTGGGCTCCCTTTGTCAGCTTGAGCAGGACACGAGGCCCTGGGTACTGGTCAGGCTGCCCATGCCCATGTGTGCTAACGTGCTTGCACCCACACACCCATCGATCCATGTGCGGCCATGGGCTGCACATCTTTCTTGCTATGAGGAAGCTGAGAACTGAGGAGAGGAAATTAAGCGGCACAGGGAGTGAGCACACTGTCTCCGGGTAATTACCCACACCTCATATAACCTAATGAGCCGTTGAGGGGCCCGGATGGAACATTTAGGGGAGTTATTGAATGTTTCCTCACAGTTTACCCAGTTGTGGGAGCTAATTGATTTATGGGATAGGAGAGCATGTGTGTACCTCTCAGCACAGCTTCCCGCTGCGTGCCACAATGGGCCAAGTCCCTGGGTTGAGGACCCCAGGAGGTGTACACTGAAGCACACACTCACACACGTGCCTCGATTTCTGCCTCTGGGCTTCTCCCATTTGAGTCTGCACTTCTTAAACACTAATTAATCACATTTCATGAGGTTTGCTGTATCACCTTATATTTATTTAGATTTATTGATAAGTTTTCTTTAAATCAAGTGTATATATCAAGATACCCTACTCTCTGTTGGTACAGAAGAAGAAACTGGACTTCTCAGGATATGGGGGGACATAGCTACCTCCCTATGGGGGACAGTGGCCATTGCAAGGACCCCCAATCTGGCACAGGACCAGAGAGCCCCTCAACTGGACCAGCCACCAAAAGCAAGTGCAGGCCAGGCCTCGTATGGTGTGGACCTATGTGAAGTTTATGAGTTATAAGTTTGATGTAATTGCTGTATGTCTTAATGTACATTAAATAATCCTATCATTCATCATTGTACTCTAACACATTAACTCATCACTTGGCATGACTTGTTTAAACAGGAACGGGGTGCAGAGTAGGATGTCGCTTTGGAAGTTCATGCCTTGAAAGTTCGGGACCAGGGCCACAGATCAGGCGTGGGCTGTGCAGCTCCAGCCTTAAGCCAGGCACTTCCCACCTGGCCACGTGAAGCCTTCTGCTTCTATCTTATCCTCACAACCCACTCTTAAAATCTCACAATTTTCTGCAAAACTGAGACTTCCTAGAACAGCCACTGCCCCTGCTCTCCAGTGTCCTAGAGCCGGTACTGATTGCTGGTGGGCAAGAGTTACCATGCCCGGTATTGTTGTATGTTGTTACCAGAGATCGAACCTGGGACCTTGCGCTTGCAAGGCAGATGCCAGAACCATGGAGCTAAATCTCCAGCCCCTCTCTTGCTATCTTACATAAAGTGACCCCTGGGTGCCAAGACCACTTCTCCCAGTTGTGCTGAGTGGCTGGGAAACGCAATCATATTAGCAATTCAGAAACACTCCAAAATGACAGAGGAGATGGGGCTGCGACATTGGCCAGAATGAGGGGGGAGTCTGACAAGCCTATTGCCTCCTTACCACAGCCGCACCCGGCTCAGGCTGGGACCTGCCACTCCACCTGGCTATGCAGACAGGGTCCAGGCCTGAGGGAGACTGAGGCACTGCCAGCATGGCACAGGGAAACCCTGGAATGGGGAGGAGAGGGAGCTAAGGGAGAGTGGGCCTTCCCTCCTCTGTGCTGTCCCAGGACCTTAGAAGAACTGAACAGCAGTAGCTCTCAGAGTAAAGAGGACTTTCCTCTTAGAGCAGGGGCGGAGGCAGCAGAGGTGTGCAAGACCTGTCCCATAGCTCCTTCCTCGTGCAGTAGAAAGCCCTCGGCTAACCTGGCTGCACTCCACTGTATCCGTATTCCTTCTCCCACCCTCTTTCCTCTCCCAAATGCCGCCTCTGGAGACCTGAATGGACCAATGTGGGCAGATCCTGTCTAGTGCCCTTGCTCTCCAAGAGGCCGGTGCCCTGCTATGCCTGCCCCTACACTCCCCAAGGAGCTGATCTCTTCAGTGTCTGCTTCTGGACAGACACCTGCAGATAGGTGATGAGCTGGCCACTTTCTCGCACACTTGTGCTGCTGGCCCACGCCTGTGCAGCTGCAAGCCACCCCCCATTCCCTTTCTCAGCCCTCGCTAGCCACAGTTACATGGCATTCCTCTTTTTAACTAGCAGATTAAAGGAAGAGAGATTTGCATAGCAATAAAAAGGTAATTAAAATTACCAACACATGAAGAGCCCATTACAGGACTCCCTGGGAAAGACGCCTCCACTGGTCAGGAAAGATACAGTAAGAGAGTGGGGGTGGCGAACCAATTAACCAAGCCTGTTAGCTGTCCATTATCAGTGCTGGGTGCTGCAAATATAAATATTAATTGCTGCAGGGCCAAGTTGTTAACAGCCAACTGAACTCATAAATATCCTGCGCACAATTAATAGTGACGAAGTGCGTCTCCTGGTGGGGCTCTAAGACGCTCCTGGTGAAGACTCTGGATTGGAAACTGCAAGCCACCGCCACAAATCTGCTCCCCATTCATCCATTTCTAACACAGTCATGCTTCCTGATAAGTATCTGACAGCATCTCGAGGTCTGAATTATGATATGTCCATTTGTTGGTTTATTCATTATTTACAACCACTTAGAATGAACGTGTGCATTCCTATGTATACATTATATATTCATATACATAATATATATTTTACACATACTGATAAACCGAGTACAGCCATCAAGCGATTGTTCAGCTGATAATTAAATTAGAGCTCTCTGGGCACTAATCACTGGCAGAAATCTCAGTTTCTTGTCTGAGGCAGGGAGCTGCTTCTATCATCGCTTAGCAAATGACACCCCATCTGCATGAATGGGCACACAGAGACAAGGACTCCAGGGCTGGCTCCTGCTCCCACATGGCATTTCTGCAAATCCCAGGAAGAGTGTGATACCCCTTCTCACTGCCACCTGCACTGGAAAGCAAGAGGAGATCTCACCTGGGCATAGCCCCAAGGAACCTTTGTCCCATAGACCCTGCACTGAGCTGGGGGACTGAGACCAACTGCGTGGGGGAGTTTGAAGTCAGATGCTCTCCTTTCCTTCCTGTCTTAGCCCCCACGTCAGAGGTGGCCACTGCAGGGTGCTCGGAGGCCCGAGGATTGAGGCCCATAGAATCCACTGTGTGTTCATCCAGGCTGGGCTGTGAGCACCGGGATGTGCAGTCTTGGAGGACCTGGGCCAGCCCTGCTTCTCTCATGCCTTCCTGCACTCCTGCCTCTAGCAGCTCTAGGACTCAGTCATCCCTGAGGCTACTTCCTGTGCTCTGTAGACAGGACTTGAGACTCCAGACTAATTTCTAAGGGCTGGTTGGCAAATACTGGGTGATCTTCACCACCCTTCTCCGCTGCTTTTACTCCTCTCATTCTCTTTCGTTCACTCAACACGTGTTTTAAAGGAAGGCCGTTTTAGATGAATGAGGAAGACGGAGCATCTTCACTCTTGGGGAGCTGGCATCCTGTGTGAGAAGCAGGCAGTAAGTAATTTGTCAAGTTCTGACAAGTGCGATACAGCAAAGAGAATGATGGTGGAAGGTACTGTGCTCCACACAGCGGCCCAGTGGGCGTCTGATGGGGTGATCTTTGAGCTGAGAGCTGAAAGGTGAGAGGACATGAGAGGCTTAGGGGGGCATCAAGGCAGAGTTCAGGGTGGGCATATGAATGGAGATGGCCACAGGGATGACAGGTCGTGATGCTGAGGACAGTGTGTGTGTGTGTGTGTGTGTGTGTGTGTGTGTGTGTGTACTTCAGATATCTTTCCGTGCCATTGTAAGGACTCAAGCTGTGTTCTGAATGAGGTGGGAAGGTCACTGCAGAGGGGAGGACACAAATAACCTAGACTGTTCTGGACTCTGAACACAGACTGGAGAGGTGGGGAGGAGAAAGGGGAGGCAGACACAGGGAGAGAGACATGGAGAGAGGGAGAGACAGAGATACAGAAACAGAGACAGAGACATCGAGAGAGAAAGAGACAGAGACGGAGATGGAGGAGAGGGAGCAGAAGCAGAGGATGGACAGCACCAGCTGGAGGTGACGCAGTGGTGGGAGAGATTAAGTGCCAGCAAGGGGGGAAGCGGAAGTGGTTGGACGCTTTGATACATTTTAAAAATTGAAGTAAAAAGCTTTTTTTCTGATATAAAAGCTTTTTTTCTGGATATAACAGTGTAATGTGAAGAAAAGAGACAAGAATATTTCAATAGAGACTTGTCCTCCATAGAGAAGGGATAGACATGAGCAAACAGCTGAATGAGGGATGGAGGAGTTGCCATATGTGGGCTTTGTTCGATTTAGGTACTTAGATATCTAGGTATAGTTTTTCCTAGACGTGTGGATCTATGATTGTGGAAGTCAGAAAAAGTTCAGGCTGGACATTTACTTCATTCAGGAGGTGAGTTTAAAGAAGATAACTGATGCAGACAGGAGTTCCCAAAGAACCACACCGAGGAGAAGTGATCACAGGAGGGGACAGCCAGCATTCCGTTGTGTCTTCAGGCCAGGTGGAGAAGTGCTTCAGAGGGGCAGGAAGATCATGCAGCCCAATCCTGGTCACAGGAGAGATGTGAGAAAAGACCTTTGTCTCTAGCAACAAGAAGCCACTGTCCGGCTCTGCTGTGGTTGACGCTGGGTGCTCTCTGACCAGAGAGGTGCAGGTGATAATGGAAGGAGACCCAGTGAATTGGTAGTGACAAATTTGTTGAAGGTGCATATTACAAATGGAAAGTTATGAAGAGTGGTCTCTGTGAAGGAACTAGGTCCAATTTCTATGTGTAACATTAGTGTACCAAACAACACAGACATACATATATCCATATGCAGGCAGAGAATCAGATAGGTACATGTATGTGAAAGATGTTTGTTTCACTTGCACATATGAATTCATACATAAATAGATGCATGCTGGTACATTTCATATGTTTGAAAGATATTTACAGCAGAGTTTTATGATTCAGTGAATTGGAGAAATTTGGTGATGCAGGGGATACTGACAAGGTGTTGTTGAGTGGCCCTAGGAAACAGAGAGAAAAAATATGATGGCTTCTTTCCACCTAGAACTCAGCTCTGGTCAGAGCCCTTATGCGCTGTCTCTGGTCTGAATGCGACTCTTATTTTTTTTTTTCCAGCCAAGATTATACTTGTGGGCTCAGAGGTGTCCAACACATGATTTTATGGATGCTTTTTTACTACATCAGCCTCTATGTTTAATTGCTACTTTATCATCCATTAAATCATATGCATTATCTAATATGTTGGATCCCATTTGTAGAAAAAGGTAGTCTAGAAGCAGGGGCACTGGCGGAAGGAAGTCAATGCCAATCAGGTTTCAAGGCCACCTCATAGCCCTGTGTGCACTCTGAAGGCAGTACTGCAAGTTCCGCTTATCCAGTGTGGCTTGGAGCTCAGGGAGGCTTGGAGTGTACTCAGGTGTGCACAGTAAGGGGCAGAGGCTGACCTGCCTGGGATCTGAACCTGACGCTGCCCATGTGTCCTTTTCCACTTACAAGGACTTCTTCACAACCCCTGGGACATACTGTTTCTGTCTCTCTTTCTTCTGCCTCCTCTGACAGGCTTTTGGTGAGGTCAGCTGGTACAAGATGAGGACAAACTATGAAGCCTGTCTGGAACAGTGTTAGGGCATTACACATTCTATGTGAATCATGGTGTCCTGGAAAGTCTATACAGTATCTCAAACTTTCCTCAAAACAAAACATTTTTATAATGCTTTCACCTTTTTAACAAGTTAGCTAGCATCCACAGCCAGCTCGGTAGAGTGACTTGTCTTTGATGCAGTAGTACATGTCCCGTAGTGGTCAGCAGGACTTTTTCAGAGGAGATGGTGGCTGCAAAAATGTGCCACTAAGATCTCCTGCTACAGGGATCATAAGGACCAGTGTGTTGAGGGGCTGATCTTCAGGGTGCTCTGCTACCTGTGCACCATGGTGTCATCACCTTCTTCCCTTCCTCTCCCAAAAGCCTCAAGTCTCTACCCACCTTCACTTTCTCCAGTCCCTTCCTTTGAGCCTTTGCAGGTGTTTTCCCTGTTATGTGTCCTGTGTATTAGTTCCCAAGTTGGGCAAATGGAAAAATCTACAAACAGGGCTCCTGCACAGAGGTGTGTCACCGAGGTCCCACTCCATGAATGTTTCCACCTGGCCCACTGTCCTGATCAATCACAATCCTTGAGGACTCCCATCAGATAAAGTTTCCTTCAGTATCTATAGACCATCTTCACCATCTGACAACTATCTATTCATCCGTGCCTAGGTATATATTTATTTGAATGTGTGTGTGCATGCATTTGTCTCACCTACAGAGAGAGAGAGAACAAAGTTTCAGAACAGAAAGAACTACGGCTGAGACTCCTGCCATAAAGTTTTGTGCTCACTCTGCATTTTCCAGTCTGGAATTTGCTCAGTGCTGCACAGTAGATAGAGATGGGCTTCAATTTTGCCATAGAATATAATCCTGTCTCTCTTTTCAGGGCTGTGAGACCTTCACACTCACTTGGCTTCTCAGCTTTGGGCTCTTGTCTGTGAGCAATGACAGTGATTCCACACTGTAAGGCTGCTGGGGCATGAGCTTAATTGAGTTCTCTGATTTCAGAATGCCTCAATTTGCCCATGTGATAGCTGTGCAGCTGGGGGGAGTGACATCTGTCACATTCCCATGCGTTTGTTCATATTCCTGCTAGATGCTGACCTAGCTCTGTCCAGGCCTCATGGCTTGTTGGGCCAGGGACAGGCACTGTAAATGTTTACTGAATCTTCATAGGAGAGTTTATTTAGCTTTGATATACCACGTGTCTCAGGCACGTCCCCTGCATGCCTGCGCCCCAGCACCTCAGTCAGCGGGATTTGCTGACGGCCTTCTCTTCTAATTAGCTCTGCATGTCAGACTGCAAATTGGCAAAACTGTCAGACAAGCAACAACAAGAAAAAAAAGGTTTTAATTAGTTCTTCATAAAGATCAGGAAATGTGGTAAAAGAAAAATGCTTGAATCTGCACGTGGTGCTTTGAACTACAATTAGGATGTAGGATTTAAAAGCTGTAAGGGCCCATTAGCTCCTGCGTAGCTGCTGAAAGTTTAACAGGAGAGGAGTCTGCGGGGGAAGCTGGTGGTGATCAGTGTTCTCAAACAAAGGAGATGCGTCCTACAGGGTGAGACACCTTAGAAGTTTTCCTTTCACCCATAGGAGGAATACACAGCCCACCTGAGCACTGTCAGGGCTGCATGCTGCACCTACCAACAGGGGGAAGCAGCTGGCTACATCCCCTTCACACTCCGCAAACCCAAAGGGGGTCCTTGGCATCTAAAGGCAATAATTTCTAGATGGGCCAGGAGTGTTCGTGCAGGGAATCCTGGTGCTTAGGGAGCAGAGAAAGATTCCCCTCTCCTGTCCGTCTCAGACCAGTGTGGAAGCTTGAAAATCCTGAGTGGCAGTTTCCTACTTGAAAAATAAGGAGGGGGCAGTTAGAGCTGGGCTATGTGAATGCTTGAGGATCTTGGGGGGAATCCCATTTAGGGAGAGAGAAAAGGAAGCAAAACAAAGAGAAAGTCCTAAGCCACTTGGACCAAGATTTCACCCTCCCTTTGGGACCACCTAAGGCCCTGTCTCATCTCACAGTCCACATGCTGTGTGACCTCCCAGACTTCCCAGCTCCACTTTCATACTATAGTTTTAATAGTTTTACACACAAAGATGGCATATTCTGTCTGTTTAACTAGAGTAATGAATTACCACATCATTCTGTGTCATATATGTTACAGATGAGCAGATTCAAATGGTAAGTAACTTTTCAAGTTCAGGTAGTTCCAAAGCCAGAGCATGAATTTCAACCTAGGCGATCTGAATCCATCGCCCGCATACTTTCAACTAATATTCAAGTGACTTTTATTTATTTATTTATTGAGACAGGGTCTTGCTTTGTAGTTCAGGCTGGCCCTAACCTCAGCCTCAAACTCACATCACAGCAGTCTTCCTGCCTCTGCCGCCCAAGTGCTGGGATTATAGGCATGAGCCACCCCGCCTGGCATTGTGGTATGTGGTAGTGGTTGCTGCTGGCTGTGAGTCTCCATGCCCAGTATTGTATGTGGTTGCCGGGGAATCGAACCTGGGCCCTTGCGCTTGCAAGACAGGTGCCGGAACCACTGAGCTAACTTCTCCACCCTATTTTTTAGGCAGGTTCTCGCTCTTATAGTTCAGGCTGGCCCTGAACTCAGCCTTGTACTCACAGCAATCCTCCTGCCTCTGCCTCCCAAGTGCTGGGATTACAGGGGTGAGCCACCATGCCCAGCATTGTGGTATGTAGTACCGATTACTGGTGGGTGTGAGTTACCACACCCAGCGTTGTTGTATGTGGTTACCAGGGATTGAACCCAGGTCCTTGCACTTGCAAGGCAGGCACCAGAACCACTGAGCTAAATCCCTGGCCCTCAATTTCACTCTTTTTAAATGTGTCTGCTATGTCACAGATGTTGAATTAAGTACAATAATCAGAGTATGTGTTAAACCTGCTACAACCTCCTCATGAGGCTGGAAGTTGGGGCTTCTGAAGGTGAAGAAGCTTAAATACTTTCTCTAGGCTGGAGCTGGGCAACTGTAGGTCCATGATTTGAATTCAGAACTCCTACTAGAATGCATGGCCCTTCATGTGGCACCATTGCCACACAATCTGAGGCATATAGTTAGCCATTTCACATGATTATTCAATATTTAATTAGAATACACCTCCAGAAAAAATGTGTCAGTCATAAGCAGTGAATTCACCCAGTTAATCACCAGCCAGATGAGGAATCTGAACATTCCCAGGGTCCCAGAGGCCTTCCTTCTACCCTACCCTAAACCCTCATTTCACATGCCATCTTCAGCCTGACTCTTACCTTCAGAGCTCAGCTTGGCCTGGCTAAGACTTCGGATAAATGGACTCATAGGTCTAACTTTCTTCTCTCAATATTATGTTTGCAAGTCATTCAGTTGTTGCGAACAGCAATCTTTCTTTAATTTATGACTGTATTACTCCACGTGACTTTATGAAGATTTATTTACCCACTCTGCTGTGGGTGGGTGCATAATTGGATCTGATTTTTTAGTTATTACAAATAAGTGCTTTAAACCTTTATGCTTGTGACGCCTCTGTTCAGCACATATGTGTCACTGAGGGGCGGGAATGAGTCTCGAAACGTGGTGGCTCAGCCCCAGCAAGACCAGGTTGATAGTTCTTTGGGGTAGTTCTACGAGCCCTCACTGCTCCTGGTGAGCCTGTCAGTCACACCCACCTTTCCTATTCATAGCCTTTCAGTTCAGAAATATGGTCATTTCAGGTTGGACCTGTCCTGTGATTCTAGCACATTTTCCTGATGACCGTTACGACTGAGCCGTATCGATATGATGCGACCCATTCTCCAGCTTTGCCTCTTCCCTGTGAGGACCTGCTTTGGACTATTTACCCTGTCTTTAAAAAACAGGTTGTGTTTTTCCTGTTGGTTTTAAAATACATCATGGATCCGAGTCTTTCGATTGACGTACATCATTACTTCTAATAAAATCCAATGCACTAATCTTTTCCTCCGGGTTTGTGACTACCTCCTAGTCATGGAGGAAGTGCTATTGGGTTTCTGGAAGCTTCACAATTTTACTTTTGACATTTAGACCAAAAGTCTATTTAAAACTAAGTTTTTGGTGGGACAAACTTCTTTTAAGTGATGCGAGGTAAGGGTGAATTCATTTTTTTTCTCATATACATATCTGATTAAGCCAACAGGATTTATTGAAAAGATCCATTTCCATTGCCCATTTTTGATTGGATTTTTTTTTTTATTTTGGGGGTCTACTTTTGATCTCCTTGTTTATTCTAGATACTAGTCCTTTGAGGAAAAGCTGGCAAAAAAATTTTTCCCAATCCATAGATTGTCTCTTCTTTCTGTTAGTTATTTGCTTTGCTGTGCAGTACCATGCTGTTTATTTTATTTTTAAGATAAAGCTATTTAACCTGGATGTATAATTGGCATTATTTACCTTTTTGCTTTTAGACAAAATGAGTGATAATTTTCATTTTATACTCATCACTAGCTAGTGTTCAAATTCACAGGTTGTAGCTGGAAGTAGATTATCTTCATCACAGGGCAAACCAATGTCAATAGTTATCTTTCTCCAGCAGCGCGTTAAGTCCAGAGGTGAACAGTTCACTATGCCATGTCTTGCTATCCTATGGCCCTGCTGAAAATGCAGCTCCCAGCAATTTTAAACATGGTGCCAGTAAAAAAAAAACTAAAAGGAGGCAAGTTTAGTGTAACAAAAGATGGTTTATCTGAAAAAGATGGGAAAGAAAGAGTAGACAGCTACCATGAAGTATTAGAGGACCTCAGAGCTAAAAGTCCTTGAAGAAGTTTATTTATGTAATAGGATTCCATTTGTTGAATCTTAGTACTATTTCTTATGCCAGTTGAACATAAAAATGAGAGTAAAATAAAAAGAAAAGATCATCTTTCTATACTTCATCAGAAATTATGAATGTAACAGGTAAGGGGCTTTCCCAGTTAGCTGCTTCCCCTTGATAGAGCTGCATTCATTTGCACATGTAAGTAATTTTGCAGACCCACCTTGGCTGATTCATATGATTTCCTCAATATTCTGTTGATATCTGTAGTGATATAATATTTCTCATTTGTGATATTTACAATTTGTGTTTTTTCTGATCAGTTGGGATGTAGGTTTAAATGGTCTCAAAAAAATCTTCTGGCTCCATTGAGCTTCTCCATTATTTTTCTGTTCTCCATCCCATCGATCTCCTCTCTTATCTTTGTTTCCTTGTGAATGCTTAACTTCAGCTTAATTTTCTCTTTTATTGACATTTTAAGGTGAAAGCAGAGAACTTTGATTTGAGACCTTTCTTCTTTCTAATCTAGCACTCTAAATTTTCCCTATCTACTACAGTAATGACATTTCACAAATTAAGATACGTTTTCCTTTCCTTTTTATTCTGTTCAAAATACTTATCTAATTTCTTGTTGGATCTCTTTTTTGATACATGGTTTATTTACAAATATATTGTTTCATTTTCAAACATTTGGAGACTTTCCTGGAATTTTATTGCTATTGATTTCTAATTTAAGTCCATTATGGTTACTGAACATACTTTGTATGATGTTTTTGTCCATTTGTGCCACTATTATAATAAAATACCCGAGACGGAGTAATTTTATAATAAATAAAAATCTATTTTCTCATAGTTCTAGATTCTTGAAAGTCTTAAATCAAGGACTGGCTGGTTTTGTGTCTGGGGAGAATAGTGTGGCCTCACATTACGGAGGCTGATAGGTCCACAGGCCAAGTTCTGGGTGAAGCCTCCTTTATCTCAGGCACAAGAGAAGAATCTTTACGACCTCATCTTTATGAGTGTGTGCATGTGGTGCTGGGGATTCAATACAGGGCCCTTTGCTGAGCAACATCCCTACCCTTTAACTTTTTTGAATTTTGATACAAGGTCTCTTTAAGTCTTCACTAAGATCAAACTTGAAGTTCTGCCTCAGTCTCCTAGAGTGCTAGGATTACAGACATATGCCACCGTGATAGGCTCTATCACCTCTTCAAGACCCATCTTCTGATTTCATTCACTGGCACCACTTGAATTTTAAGGGAACACATTGAAAATGTGCCATATGACCTGAGTCCTTTTGAGAGTGTCAAGATGTTGTTTTAATGGCCCAGAAGATGATCTGCCTAGGAAGATGTTCTCCATGCCTTCAAAAACAATGTACTATAATAATCATGAATGTCAGTCAGGTCAAATTTTCATACTATTGTTCACATCCTCTCTGTCCTTACAGATTCTCTCTATCTATTCTATTGAGTATTGAAAGGTCAGTGTTTAAACCCCACTGTTTTATAGATTTGTATATTTTCTTTTTGTTTCCTTCAGGTTTTGCATCTTGCATTGTGAGTCTCTGTTGTTACACGCGTAAACATTCAGGATTGGCATATCCTCTCCCTTTATCATTTGTGAAATTATCTTTTAAAATTCCTGGTAACATTCCTCCTCCGAGATCTTCTTTGATATTAATGTAGCAAGGGCAGCTTTCTTTTAGAGCATGTTAACATAGAAAACTATTCTTTCATCATTTTACTTTTGTCGTATTTGTGTCTTTACAGTTACAGAAGGCTTTTTGTAGGCGGCAAGAATTGAATTTTTTCATCCCATTTGAAAATCTCTGTCTTCTTTTTGAGGTGTAGAGAACATTTAAGGTAATTATTAATAACATGTGGTTTCATGTTATCTTTTGATGCCCCTTTCTATCTGGTCTACTATTTTTTGTTGTTCTTTCTCTTATTTTCTGCCTTCAGAGCAGTTTCCAACTGTAGAAGTTTGATGTGGGTCCTGTGTCATTGCTTCATATATTCAGCCTTCCCTCTGTCCCTGGAGCAGATGGAATACAGTTATTGGAGTGGTTCAAGACCCTGGTCTATCACTGCTGTCTTTTCTGTCACTGATGTTTCTCACTCTATCAGATGTTCTTTCTTTATCCCCTTGACTACAACCATCTGCCTCTGTCGGAAGTTTAATCAAATAACAAACTTGACTGTTCTCTTTATTGGGTGCTGAACAGTTCTGGGTTGCTGTGAATACTTAAGCTTTGCTCTGAGACCTACTTAGGTACCTAGAGACAGGGATCCTTTCAGTCCCCTGAGCCTTGGGCTGGTGGGGCCACTGTGAGAGTAGGGAGAATTATTGCTGCTACCACGTTGAGTCCCTACTATATCCTGGTGCCCCCCCCCCGGGCTTTGAAACTTCCCAGAATCCCACCAAGGAGCAGGAGGAGTCTTCTCTCTTGTCCTTAGGTGCTGTCCTCTGTCTGCTGTGGCCGCTTGGTAATTTCCTCTCATGTGTAGCCACTGTCACCTTCCTCGTGTACAGAGGGTTATCAACTCCATACTAAAATCTTATTATTTTTGCTTTATACTGTCGATTTACTTTTAAAGGCTTCCTATTATAGAATAAAAGTCAGACGTTTACAAATTATTCCTAAGCAAACACCAGTTTTGGAAACGGCTGGGTCAGCCCCCTGGAGTCCCGCCCAAACCCTCACCCTATTGGTCCCCACACTCCCAGAAGCCAGCGTCAGCCTGACTTCCACAGTCACACCACATCCCAAGCACAGTTCTCTCATTCCTTTGTGAATTTCTGGACACTGAAGCTTACTTTTACCCAATATTTAAAAATTCGACACATCTTTTCAGTTTCTTTCATCCTATCAACTCCCCTTCTTTTTCTTCCCTTTCCTTGCCGCTCTCTGTGGGGAAGCTTGGCTCCTTTGACTCAAGGCTTCCACAGTCTGGGTTTTGCTGATAGTATTCTGCTTGTGAGCCTCTGTCCTTCGTACTTTTCTGCACACTGGCGTAGAAGCCAGGGACCAGGTCAGACCAAGGCTTAATCCTTTTGTGAGGATGATATTTGGCATTTAGCCAGACAGGAGGAGGTGCATAATTTTTGATTGTTATCTCTTTGTGCCAGGGGAACAGCCATTGGCTTTTCACCGCTTGAGCCACTGGTGCCTTCTGAGTTGTAAAGACTGACAGTCTGGTTCTGCCCTATGCTTTGCTTTCTATTTGTCAACTGGCTTTTCAAGAATTTAAAGGAAAAGTCATTTATTTACCCAACTCTCTGCCTTTTCTAAGATCTTTCTTTGGCTGGTAGCATGTTTATCTTCTGCTCCAGGGTGGGAATACTGACAGTGAATTCTGTGCTTTCATTTTAATGAAAATGTCTTTATTAGATGCTCAAATTTGAAGGCACTTTGCTGTTAATAGGATTCTATGTTGAAACTGAAAGATAATGGCATTCCATTGTCTTCTGGCCTCATTGTTCCGGCGAGAAATCAGCTGCTATTTTTGTCTTTGCCTTCTGTCTATATCATTCCCTTTGCCCCTCTGCCTTTAAGATTGTTTCCCTGTGATGTTTAGCAATTTGACTATAATGTGCTTAGTTCTGTTTTCCTTTACATTTATCCTGCTTTATTTTATTGCATTTCTTGGATTGAGAGATAGATGCTTTCATCACTTTAAACAATTTCAGCTAATAAGTATTTAAATACAGATGTCTTCCTCATTCCTTTTCCTCCATCCTGACTGTTAGTTACATATATGTTAGATTGCTTAATATTGCTTTGCATATCAGCGAAGCTCTGTTTATTTACTTTTCCAGTCTTTTATCCCTCTGTGTTCAAACTTCCATGTTCCATTTTCAGGCTGAGTGAGCATCCAATTGAACACATTTCCCATTCACTTTGGGTGTTGCCATGTTTCCCCCCAAATTTCCTACCACCTCGCTCTCTGTGTACATCTTTCCCTATCTCTACTTTAGCAATTATCACTGACATAGTACAGTTCTTTTTCTCTAATTCCAGCATCTACACCACATTTAACTTTTTCTATTAATTTTTTTTTTAAATTTTGGGGTGAGAAATTCTTGCCTCACCCATGTGTGGTATTATTTTCTTTCATGATAGACACTGTGGGCACTGGGCATTTAGTCTTTGGATCTTTTATCTTCTCCTAGAGGTGTTGAGTTTAGCTCTGGAAGCAATTAATGATTGGCACATCATCTTGCTCCTGTAGCCCTGTAGCCTGTATTAAGGGAATCTGTTCAAATCTACCCTTCTTTTTTTTTTTTTTTTTTTTTTTTTTTTTTTTTTTTTTTTTTTTTTTTTTTTTTTTTTAGGTTTTTTGAGACAGGGTCTCGCTTTGTGGTTCAGGCTGGCCCTCAGCTCAGCCTCAAACTCACATCACAGCAATCCTCCTGCCTCTGCCTCCCGAGTGCTGGGATTACAGGCGTGAGCCACCACTCCCGGCACTGTGGTATGTGGTACTGGTTGCTGCTGGGTGTGGGTCTCCACACCCAGTATTGTTATGTGGTTACCGGGGAATCGAACCCGGGTCCTTGCGCTTGCAAGACAGGCGCCCGAACCACTGAGCTAACTCTCCGGCCCCTCAAATCTACCCTTCTTTTCAGGGTGTCAATTTTGTTTTTGAACATGGTTCTTAATCCTAAACCTCTTCTTGGTATTTATCAAGACCCTTGATTTGAATTCTTAAAGTACAAAATTCTAATCTCTATGCCACCAGAAAGCTGTACAGGAGACTTGGATTATGTTTTTCCCACATGAAGCAGCTCCTGGATTCTCTTCTCAGACCCATCAGCCCTCCAGACACCCTTTGGTGATTCCCCTCAGAGTCTTGCCTTGTGTGTGCAACAGTCCAGGAGTCAGCTAAGGACCTGAGGGAAGAGCCCAAGTGACTTCTCTCCATCCAGAAATTTCCTTACCTTGCCCAGCCTCCCTGGCTCATTGACGCTGATTTCTAACTCTCCAGCCCACACGCCCACTGCCTTCTTGTGCTCTCATGTGCCAAGGCCTGGGGACAGAGGATTTCCCCAGGAGAGAGGCCATATGGGTGCAGAAATTGCCCACATTAAATCTCTTAGCTCAAGGGCTGCATCTCCTCCAGCTTCTGCCTGCTTTAGTCACGCTCCTGTGCCTTCCAACAGTTGTTTTAATATTTTCCCCAGAGTTTATAATTGCTTTTGGCAAGAAGAGTGGTCTAATATAAGCCACTTCCTATTCTGGGAAGCTGTGAAGTTCTCATGTATTTTTATTTTACATATATGTGAAGCCTGCCAGCTTTTGGTATTATTACCACATATGCACCCCTCCCTTGCCTCTCCCTTCCTTTCTGAGTCACCCTGCCTCCATCTCAGATCACGGAATTCAAGACTCGCAGTCAGAAGCTTCCCTGGGACTCACTGCCAACTTGACAGGCACTCGCCAGCCTGGCAGCCCTGGCTGTGATACCTCGGCAACGTTCTCCACCAAATGGTGGCCACATGCCCTTGTTAGTGAGGTCTGCACAGAAGACCCGGGTCCCCTCTTCCCAAGAGCCTTCCTCCTCAGGGTGTGCAGTCTCAGCTCAGGAAGGGGCCTACCTCCCCTCTTTCTTCCTTGTTATCTTAGTGTCTTTTGTGCCTTGAGAGCTGTTAACAGCTCATCTTTCTTTATATTAAAGTTCACTCCTCACATTGTGACTGTGTCCCATAGCTGTCTCTGTTGTCCCCCTACATGATTCTTTCTCTGAGTTATTACATTTTTCAGTTGCCATTCTTATGAGTTTTCTGATAGAATTATGGATTGAATGCATTTTCCTGAATGCATAGAAGTTATTTTAAAGTCTGCATCAAGAAATTCCAAAATCTAGGTCTCATGTAGCCCTATTTCTATTGTCCTGCTTTTCTTTCCACAGTGTTTCATGCTAGAATGTTTTCATTATTTGACATGGAAAGATATCACTTCTCTGTGGAAAAGGCTGTCTCCTTTTGCCAAGCAGCTGGAGTGGAGGAAGGTCTTGGCCACTTTCCCATCACTGGTACAAAATACTCGAAAAACATAATTTAAAGGAGGACAGATTTGTTTTGGCTGATGGCTCTAGTGGGTTGAGTTCATGGCTGCCTGGCTTCAAGGCAGAGATGGCCTGGTGGAAAGGCACAATGAAGCAAAGCTGCTCATATCATGGCAGCCAGGAGGCAGAGAGAAAAGGGAAGAGCTAGGGACAAGAACACACGCATTCGCCATTGACCTTCCTTCCATCAGGCCCTACCTTCTCATAGCATAGTCAGCCAGGGACTCAATAATGCATGAGTTGCATTGGTGAGTATAGCACCTTCCTAGTCTAATCACCTTATCAAAGCCCCAGTTCTGTACACATGAAACTTTGAGGGGACATTTTAAATTTGAATCTTAACAGTGATAAAAAAAAAATAAGCAGAAAATTAGAGGTCCCAAGGCTGACCTTGTTTCTGTCAGGATCAGTCTGCCCCTCTTGTCATCACCCTTGGTCCATTGTTCCATTGATACCCTAAGGCAAGGGCATGAGGCCCTCATCAGGACACTGTCCCTCAGCTTTCTGTCTCCTAAGTCTTGCCTGACCCTGAACAGTTGCATTGAGTCTAATTTCTAAGCCTCTTATAATTCCACGAAGCTTAGGATTTCAAGAGAAATCTGGGCATAGGGTGGGCTTGCTTCTCTGAAATTATCTTTTCTTCTGGTCTGTGACCTCCAAGTCCTGATGGCCCGAGTAGACTCAAATTCCTCTTTGACCTTTTTTTTAGCCCTGAGACATAGCTGTCAGCTTGGGTTCTCTGCCCACACAGTGAGCTACAGATGCCCTCAGAGGGAAAGTCCCAAAGGGGCTTTGACTCCCCCCCCACCCAGTGTTCCCCTGCTTGAGGACACGCACAGGAGCCTCGGTGTTTCCATCACTTTCCTGTCCCCTAATAGTGGCCCTCCTTACATTGTTTCCAGCTCCGATGGCTGTTAGTTGTGGGAAGGCTGATCCAGTGCAAGGCTTTCCATAGACAGAGAACATCCTTATTTTGTAACTGGTTTTTCCCCTCACAGACCACATGCTCTGTATGTTGGTTTTCTCTGAACTTCAATTTCATACAATCTAATTTGGTGCTGAGTACACTCTGGGGGTCCAGAAAACACAATTTTATGCAAAACCAAAAACTAGTGCAATTACTTGAATCATTTCAGTAAAATACCAACTTTGTTCCTATATGCTCAGGCTGCTTATACAATGTCCAGATAAAATGAAGAATACTTTTATAGTGCTTTGGTGTGTGGATAATACAAATATTTAAAATTTTTAAATATATATTATTTGAGTTTTATCTTGACCAGTGCCATTAACCATGAGCTTTTATTTCATTTGGTTTATGTCTTGGGAAGATAAGAAAAGCTTCATGTATCCTCAATATTTTCTCTATATTTTAGTGTTCTGGCACAGGAGTTCCAAGGGATGGTTTGGGAACCAGCAAGTTTTCACGCCTTATCGTCACTTTCAAGGTGAGTGAACATATTAGTAAGGGTGGAAGTGACCAGAACGTGATGTGGTGAATCCACAGCCTTCTGTGGCCACCAGGGCTATCTTGAAAGTGAAACCACAGTGCATCTAAATTCCAGTTGTGCTGCTGAATGCTCTTCACCCTCCTAAGGCGAGGTCTCCCCCATTCTCCACGATGCCCTCAGTCCCCTCCCCTGAAGCCCATAGCAGGCAGTTTTCACGTGACTGGCCACTTCTGGAAGTCAGGAGCTGAACTTAACCTCTTTGGGAAGAGGATTCAGCATGGAGTAGGGTTAGTGTATCCCTGAGTACTGAGTAGGACTTAGCACAGCCTCACTCACGTGCAAGTACGTGACAGCAAATTTCCCTGGGTACCTCCACTATGAGGATAGGGACAGCAAAAAAGGACCCTGAGTCGTCTTGCAGGGATGAATACGGTTGCCATGGAAACATAAAAGGCCAATGCTCTGAGTGGGACTGCTGAGATGAGGGAAGAGCTCCCCCAAACAGGGATTGTGAATCCAGGTGAGGAGAAGGCAGGGGGATGATCCATTGTGCATCCAGATTGTGAGAAGCAGCAGAATTGCTCAGGCAGATAAGGACAGGAAGGACCTCCCAGGAAGAGGATCACTATGAGATAAGGCACAGCAGCAGAGAGCGAGGGGTCATGAGTGTGTGGCTGTTGAGAGCGTCATAGTCCCCGAGAATCTCTGTGTTTTCATCTGTGGATCCTGTCAGTCAGTGAACTGACAGCTCAATTCTGCCTGAGTACAAGGAGGGGGAACTCTGAAGACCTTTGGGAGAAAGATGGCATCCTTAGCATCACACATACCTCAGGGCCCCACTAATAGAGGTGGGAAGGAGTTCCCAAGGGAAGATATGGAGGAAAACTAAGTCCCTCTGTCCTGGGCACAGCCCACCCTTCCCTCTTCCAATCCAGGAAACCATTCTCCATGAACTCAGTGAGCCTGCAAAAGGAGTCCTCTCCTTCCATCCTCCCAGACCTCTGACCTGGAGCAGAACCCCAGAACTGCAGCAAGTGAGCCATGCTGAGCTGGGAGATGTGGGGTGGCAGGCTGTGGGGGCACTCACATAGTGCATTCACCCCTGCAAGGTGGACCCAGAGCTCCTCATATTTACGAGAGGGGAATATGCACTTGCCTGCATGAGTCTCAGATTTCTGCATGGCCATGGCTGCCCCGAGCATGCTGTCCTGCTCTTCCTTCTTGCTTTCTGTCCAATATCCTGCTTGGCTGCATCCTAAGAAGCCGCTCTGTCCCCCTCCCTCTGCCCTCACCAGCAAGACAGGGGGCAGAAAGCTTGGACACCACCTTGACGCTGAGGAGCCAGCTACTCTTCTGTCTCCTTGTCCTCCCCAGTGGGCTTCGGCCAAGGGGTTTGGCCCAGCGGCTTCCCCCAACCCACCCCCTGCCCCTGGGGTGGAGCCAAAGAAGAGTTGATCTTCCTGGAGTGGACTTGAGCTCTTTGGCACAGAGTGTCCTGGGAAGGCTGTCTGCCTGCCTCACACTGACCCCAGGTTAGTCAGATGCAAATGAAGCCCAGAACGTGGGGATCTCGTGGGATGGGGTGAGGATACTGCCCATCAGATTGTGAATAGATTCCTGCCCTTTCTCTTTCCTTCCTTTCCTCCTCACTGTGCAGCTGCATCTTGCAGTCTGGAAATAACACAGATCTTCACAAGTGCCTGTAGTGTTTCTTTGGTCCTTCTATCCCCCCAAGAAAGGGAAGTCGCAATGTACCCAGGGAATCCTTCACAGGTTTCACCCCTGTTCCCCTGCCCTTCTTCCAGAACTCCTGACTTCTTCAGTGCTGTGAAGGAACAAGGTCAGAGAAGACACGCTTCACCTCCCTGCACTGGTGCAGGCCTGCACTGCTCAGCTGGCATGTGACGTATGCCTACACCTGGTGGACAATTGACACTCAGAGCCTCAGACAAGCCCTCGCATTGCTGAGGAGCAGTGGTTGGAGGAAGAGTCCTTTGGATCCAACTCTCCATCTCCCAAGCCCAACCAAGCCAGAAGAGGCCGGAAGGCTACCATGTTAGCAAGACCTGGGTCTTGTTTTCAGGCCTTGGCTCCTTATTCTGATGTTGCTGACTATACAGGCTGCAGCTGTTTTGGGGCCCAGTGGCTTCCTGTAGATCCTGGGACACAGTGAGCACCCCTCCCCACACCTCCCTGTAGCACTACCAAATGCTCAGATGCCATCATCCTTCCCTCCACATCAGAATTCCTCTCTCTGGCCCTGGGTGTTCTTACAGATTATGACTTCATAGCACATGCTCTCCAGCTTGGTAAGGGCCTTTGGGGGCCATCAGGTCAACCCCTTGATGTACAGGGAGACCAGAGCCCACAAGCCACGTGGTATGTGCTGGGGAACTGCAGCAGATTCCCGTGAAGTCTATGCTGGTGCTGCAGTTGCCAACACCACAGCTCAGCCCTTGCCAGGGCCCAGATGCTAATCCCTCAGACAGAGATCGTGGGCACAGCTGTGTGAGGCTGGTCTTGTTTCCCCTGCATGGGTGACTGCTGCCAGGAACAGCTGAGAGCCAGGGGCCACTCAGTCCTACTCAGGGGTCCTCTGAGGGGCGATGTGGCAACAGTTAGGTGAGTCTCAGGTCTCTCTACACTGGATGCCCAAGAGAAGAACTGAGGCTGCTCAACAGTACGCTAAGCAATCTGAGCAAAGGAGATTTACTCTTGTGTGATATTAGATGCTTGCTTTTAGTCTCAGCTTCTCTCTGAAGGGACTGGGTGGTCTGTCTTCTGTCAGCAACTTTGTGGACCCCACAGCTTCAGCCTAGTTACTTCCTCTTCCGGTTCTATTTGATGGCCTTTGGCCATTGGCAGGTGCATAGAGAGGATCATTGAAACCCCAGCAGGCCGTGAACTCTGTAGTTTTCTTCTGCCTGTCTTGTTGATGCCAATAGAACTGGCCATAAGCCAGTCTATGGGCTAAAGAAGACACAGGCAACAGCTCCAGTCCTGCTGCCAAGCCCAGCCAAGCCCGAAGTCCAGGGGCAACCACATTAGCAAGACTTTAAGTGGCTGAGTTGCTTGTTGTGTACTCATTTTTCAGCAGTGGCTGACCAGCCCGACATGTTCAAGGATGAGGTGGAGAGTTGGAAAGATGGCAATTGCTCTGAAGTTACCTTATGAATTCAATACATTATCTAATCAAACTCTCAATAGGAATTTTTAGAACTTGAAAAACAGATTCTAATTTATGTATAGAAAAATAAACTCTATGAATAGCTTAGAACATTTTGAAAAAGATGAGCAAAATTTGGGGCATTGGAGAAAGCTCATTTACTAGACTCCAAAACAGAATACAAAGCCACCAGACTTGGAAGTATAGAACTGGGAAAGAAGGCTTGAGAGCCCCAGGAATGGTGGGGTTATGAGAAAGAGCCTACATGTGAGAACCAGGTACCTGCCTGGGAAAGGTTAGGTCATTTACCACATTGTTGGTAAATTTAGGCAGGATGTGAAGAAAAATGAAATGGTTTCCCCTTTCACACTATATTAACTAAATTAACTCCAGATGGATTCAGTACATAAATGAGAACAGTGAAGCAATAAAGATGATTTTTAAGTGCATGGAAATATCTTAGTGACCTTGAGGTGAAGAGAAGGACTTTCTAATCAAGACTGCACCAGAGGTCCCGAGGGGAGAAGTAACCAGAGGTTTGTTAGTCAAGATGACCTTTTCCTCTCCAAGGGAGAATACCAGAGATGAGGTGGCCAGACCTGCAATGTGGAGATCAGGAAGGACCCACAGCAGGAGAGTCAAGCATGTAGTGACAAGGAACAGAAGGTGGGACACCCAGCACACGGGGAGCACCAGGTTGAAGAGGCCACCCACAGAGCAGCAGCACTAATGATCAGTCAGGACAAATGTGCTTCATGTCCCCAGTGGCTAGATATATTCAGGAGGCCCTAGAGGAGCAGCCCTTAGGATAACGCAGACATCTTCAGGGAAGAGCCATCTCTCTGGAGGAGCCTTGGAACCATGCTGAGTCCTAGCTGGGCTTGGTGCACACTGGCACTGTTAGCATGTCATTAGACACTGTCACTCTCCAGTGTCATTAGAGGGGACAAGAATGAGGCGCCCATCACAAGGGCCCAGCTTAAGCAAGATGGCTGTGACTTGCTAGAGCGTCAGCTATCTGCACACACAGGGACATGGGCCAGGTCCCAGCTGAATGTCACAAAACCTGGATTGCCTCAGGGGCTGTAAGGATTTCCAAGGCAGTGGTCCTGTGTGAAGGGGCTTTCCACAAGCCCTTAGTGGTGGCTCCTTCCTGCCCATAGTCACACTGTCTGAGTCATTCATGGTAGCCAGCGGGGATTTGGGACCTTCTTTGGACCAGTCTATGCCCTAAGGTCAGAGGAGGGGGTTGGAGTGGCTGGGCTCATGGAACGTCAGGCTCATCACCCACCATCTTCGGTCCCTGAACCTTGAACCTGCCAGGTCATCTCTCAAGAGGAATCCTGCCTTAGTTTCCTCATGATACCCTCTGAGCCCAGCCTGCTCATCACCAGCCAGCCCATCCTTGAGACTTGCTGTGGAGAGACCAGTGTGCCTCGCCAGACCACTGCCTCCCTGACTTCTGGGGTTACCACCTACTGGACCACTGGCTGTGCCTGTCAGCAGCAGGCTCTGGCTATACCCCAAGGGCAGCCGGAGCCACGTCACAGTTCTAGGCAGTGCCTGTGTCTCCTGTGACTCCTGTAGGGCCCTCAGTGGACCAAACTTGGGCCCAGACAATCAGTTCCACCATGAGTTGGCCTGGTTCAGAGCCTGTGGGTTCCCCAGAGCTGCAGGTCCTGCCTGCCGGGGGCACAGATGCTGCACACATCACTATCAGTTCAGCACTCATTACTGTTTTCGGTTTGAAACTCAACATGACACCCAGTCTGGATGGTGACATCTGACACATTACAGGTGAGAACTTCATGGGTCTGGACCTTGGCCTTCTGCCTCCTCTGCTTGGCATGGATTTGGGCAAAGAGCTGACACTCCATTTGGGTTGTTGGCATCTTGCCCCATTTCCCTTCCTCTGCCAAGATCCCCGCAGGTTGGAATCTGCCGTTTTGTTCTTCTCACAGCCAGGACCTACAGGTGGCCATTTGGCTCTGGACCTGGCCAATCCTGCCTTCAACCCTGTTGCTGCTTCAGGGAAGGGGCATGTCCTCTGCCCCGGGGATTTAGGTCAGCGCTCAGACTTCGGGGTCTCAGTGCTCAAGACGTGAGCCTAAAGCTTCTCACAGGGCGTGTCTTTCCACACACAGATGCTAAAGACAGAACTAACATGGAGAGCGCAGTCGGGAAAGGAGCGAGACCGAGTGTGAGGTCCTGGACTCAGTCATGCCAGAAGCAAAAATCCCTCAACTTTCCAGCCATTGTTTGAGCCAAAGCTCAAAGATTCTCTTTTCTTTCTTTTCTACCTTTTCGTGTGTGTGTGTGTGTGTGTGTGTGTGTTGACTTGGTAACTATCACAGCAGCCTTACTGATAAGGCCAGGACTACACAGCTGCCTGCATTACCTTGGCAGGTCCTACATGAGGCTCTGGCCTGGACAGTCTTCCTTGGTTAAGGGTCTTGTGGCCATGCCAAGAGGAGGCATTCCAAGAGGAGGCACTTTTCCCTTGGACACCCCCAAAGCTGTCCCCCTCTTTGATGGCAGCTCGGTAGAGAGAGAGCTCTGGAGAGTCAGGGTGCTGAGGGAGGAGTGCTGCATCCAATCCTGCATGAGTCCCTGAAGAGGCTAGGTGCAGAAAGGAAGGTGGCCATGTGGCCTAAGGCCATCCTGACTTGGTGACTAGGGGAGCAGTTTGGGGAGTGGGTGCTGTGCATCACCTTCTGCATGCAAATGAAGCTCCCGGGCACTCACACTGGCCAGAATGTGTCAAATTGGATAGCTGGCAGCCATGGCAGTCCACAGGGTCCTGGTTGGAGCTGGCATTTTGCAAAATGCTGATGTAGCTGAAAGTATGCGCCTGTGGCTGGTGCATAGGATGCTTGAAGCAGGACAGATGGTTTCAGGCTGGCCCAGGCTCTTGTGGGCTGCTCCGGGCTCCCCCATGCCATCTGCTGCGACGATCTTCCAGGGTTGCCAAGGGCAGTGTCAGACCTGGCAGAGCCGGGCATGGGCGCAGGGTGGCAGGATGGAGCGGCAGTATCAGTCATCAGTTCTCATCTAGGAACAGTCTGAGCGGCTCCTGCAAGCAGGCGTCTGCCTTGCTGTGAAAGCATATTGTTTCCAAGAGGATAAATGACACAAAGAGAAAGCGATCTCCACAGTGCCCGTGCTCCTGCGGCCATGGTTGCTGAGCTTGTCCTCCATGGCTCCCAGGGAGTGGCACAGGGAGGCATCTCTGTCTAGAGGCTGGAAGCTGGGTTGGGAGTGGGAGGCTCTGGGGGCTGTGGGAGTCTAGGTCATAAGGAGCCAGGCAGCAGGAAGACCCTGGGCCTCAGGGGAAGTGAGCACATCTAATGGAGTCTCTGTGTGTGCATGTGTTTGTATGCAGGCACACATCTGTGCATGTGTGTAGTGTACATCCATGTACAGAAGGGCAGAGAGCCCTGTGTCAGCCCTAAGATCCCCTTCCTAAGGGTTTTCTAGGCCTCTGGAATCCCATGATTCTAGTGTGCCTCATGGCAAGGCTGCAGTGTGCATTGTCCCTTGGTGAGAGGGGGCAGGGTGATAGGCAGGTAAGAAAGGGAGGCCCCGATGCATGCCCCATAACCCAGTGCACCGGGTCCTTCCCTAGTGCTCAGTCTGGACCCAGATCTGGTGACATGTGCAGAAGACTATTGTGCCCACATCTCTCCCTGCTCACCGGCTTGGCTGGGATGCCTCTTCCAGGAAGACCTCGCTGATTTTCTGTACAGCCTTCCCCTCAGGATCCTGCCATGCCATGTGGCTAATATGCCCATCTTAGGAGCTGGCCCCACCTGTTGGGATCCCCCCCACCCCGGTCTACACTGCTCGCCAGAGGGTGCAGGATCAGTCTGGTGGCTGTGATGAGATTGACAGAGATGATCTCTGAAAAATGATTATATGCTACATATGCCATCCTTGGTAGCCTGGAACCTCTCCTCCCTCCCGATGGACCCATAGCAGGTCTATATTCCCCCCAGGGAGCCCAGGTACACATCCTCACTCACCCCCTTGCTTATGATCCACACCCTGGAAGGCACTCTGTCACAGTCACAGACATCGCTTCATAGCTTCCCTTGGCTATCTACAAGCTCTGTGACCTTAGCCTTTCCCTTACGTGTGTAGTGCCTCAGTTTCCCTGTCTCTGAGCTGGAGAGGCCTGAGAAGTGGCTGCCTCAGAGGACATGGGGGGAATCCATGAGCTGATGCCTATAAGAAGCCCTGTCAGAGCTCAGCCATGTCATCTGGTCACAGGAAGCTCTGCGTCCCTGTCCCGGAATTCTCACTGGGAAGCTGGGTATGTTCAGAGTGGGCAGGGGAGATGGATCTACCTGACAGAAGCTGCCAATTGGAACCATAGGAGGAGTGGCATAAGTGCCACACGATGCCAGCAGGTGCTCCACTGGGAAGGGTGAGATTCACAGGAGTAGGGCAGCAGCCAAAGAGAAGAAGCATGGGCAAAAGGCAGCCTCCAACCTGCCCACTGTGTGGTCAAAGCTTCCTGTTGATACTCCAAAGAGGAGAGGCTGGCCCACAGGGGATGGTGGTAACCAGTCGGCACTCAGCCCTCATAGGCAAAGGGGGTTGAGTAGAAGCAGAGCTCTTAGGTCAGGGCTACTTTATCCTTTCTCCCACCAGAGCTAACTTTGTGTAGAGGGCAACTGAGCTGCCATTGCAGGCCTGGTCTCACGGGGAGGCTGGGGTGCAAGGGGCTTTGTACTGTCTCCTGACTGCAACTATGGCCACCACTCTGCAGGATGCTAACAGACCTAGCCTTGGCTGGGTACAGCATGGACTGCTTAGGCAGTGGCAGGTCACTAGACAGAATTTCCTTGGAATGGGAGAGCTGAGAGGTTGATGAGGAGATCTGCTGGGGTGAAACTATAAAGTACTAGCATAGGCACAGCAGTGCCCTGGGGGCTCTGATCCAAGCATCTAGTTCCAGAGACCCAACACCCCAGGACTCTCCTCACGAGCACCCTATCTAGACCTCTCCAGGTCATTGGGTTGAGGGAGATGTCTGCTGCTCATGCCCAGAAGAGCAATATGGGCTGAGCATGTCAAGGGTGACTTTGCAATTTGGATCAAGAATATCCCCAATGTCTCATGTATTCAGATGTGGTCACTTGAAAGGTAAATGGATCCAGCAGTGCTGTACTCATCAGTGAATTAATCCACTGATAAATTTATAGCCAAGTGTGCTATCAGGAGACAGGAGGTGCTGGGCCACTGGGTGAGTGATCTGGTAGGGGGCATTCTTGTCCTCTGCTCCTCTCTAAGCTCTATTCTTTCTGCATGTGATGGAGTGAGCAGTTTTTCTCTACCAGGTCCTCCACTATCAGTTTCTGCTTTGGACCAATTCATCACCTCACTAACTCACCATCTGACTGACCCCACTAAAACTGTAAGCTGAATAATCACCTCCTTTAAGTTGCAGTCACTGTCCCTTCAGTTTGTCCTGGACCTACCCAAGGGCCTCTTGCTCTCTCCTCTGTGTCTAAAGGCTCAAGCCCCATTCCCAGCTCTCTGGGCCTCTTAACTTTCATGTGTTTGAACAGAGAGAAATCAGCACTGAAACCTGCTTTCTGGACATGTTCTGCCTGAGCAGGGTCCTGTGCTGCAGGAGCGACACCTCAGAAAGAGAAGGGACATCCAATGAGACCCTGCTGTGGCCAGTTACCTGACTATCCCTACTATCTCTGTACCCAGGGTCAGTGTAAGCAGGAAAGGGACAAGGCTTCTGCCTGTCGGGATACAGCAGGCACTCTGGTGACATGAAAGTTTCCTTAGGGGCCAATGTCTTAGGGCCAGGCATGGAGGGATCAGTCTGTGGTGGGCCGTGGGTGGAGTGACTCATGCTCAGGAAGGAGAAACTGGGACTCAGGGGCCTGAGGGAAATAAGACAAGCTCTGCACCAAGTTTTGCCCTGGTCTCGCAGATGACACCGTGAGCAGGTTAAAGGAAATGGCCTCCTCCCAGACTCAGCTCATTCCTGTGTGTGGCTCACCTCCCTCTCCTGCCTGCTGGAAGCAACGTGGTAATCTGAGCTGGATGAGAGGCCAGAAGCCTCTGGTGTCATTTGAAAACTGAAACCACACAAGATGGATGCGCAACCTCAGGGATAGTCTTGCAGCCCAGGATTTGGGCATGCTAATGCAATGCACGTGGCCCCCACTGCTACCAAGCAGGCCCTTTAGATTTTGGTCCCCCTGGTGACACCCTGGCTAGGCCCAGCAAGTGACAGATACATCGGTGTCTGAGGGTGCAGCCTGCCAGCTGTCAGTGAGGAAGGAATGGGAGAAGCTACGTGTGGCTTTCTGGACATGTCCTGCTGCAGAGGCTGCAGGAGGCAGTGTTAGAGGAGGTTGGGGCCCGCGGGTCCCACTCAGACACCTGGGCTCTGCGAGGTGCAGACATATGGGACCACCCTGGGAATCAAAGGTCCTCTTTTCCATCTTCTAGTTCCTGCTCACTTTACCATTCAGAGGGTAAAAAGAAAACATGGCAGGGAAAAAGAAAAGGGAGAGAAAGAAGCCCGATCTATGACCATCCATTGCTTAGCAAAGCATTTCTCATGGACTCCATGACCCTTAGGCCCTGATCATGGCAAACAAGGCTGGAAAGCCCTACCCCCAACTCTGGCTTGCTCTGTGTCCCACTATAGCAAGGCTCTAGCTCTCCAGCCAAGCCTACAGAGACCACCCATCTGTCCAAGCAGAGTCAAAAGGTAGAGCCCTACTTAGGACCTCAGAATGAGGCTGAATGCAAGGCAGTTATGATCAGAGGAGGTTTCTAGGTGACTGAGCAGTAGGAAGTGACGGAGACCCAGTGAGGTTGCACCAGGATGACCACGATTACCTCCACTTTTTTAAAGCATTTTCTCACAGTGGTTCTGTTCTGATAACACAGGCCCAAGTTCCCAGAAGAGCCAGTGTCCAGCATTCCTACATGAGGCCAGCACCTAGCCTGGCCAGTGTCCAAGTCCCTCTTTTACCAAGTGGGTTCCATGCACTCAGAGTGCCCTGCTGGGCACAGGAGGATGGCATTGTGGGTTAAGAAAAATGGGCTCAGATGGGGAGAGGGTTCGGCACCCCAGAGGTCACTAGCAGGGCTCATAGTATGTGCATGTATGTGAACATGTGTGTACACATGCCTATGAATGCACTGTGTGCTCTGTGTACACACATGTGGTGCATGCACACATGCATGAGTCTGGCTCTCCCTGAAGCTGCTTCCTCACAGAGGGGATTAAGACATATGGGCCAGGAGGCTGTGCTCTTATGCCACTATTAAGATGGATGAGGCAAAGCAGGGTGTGCTGATCGGAACGATGGCCTCAGTTGATTATTAGGGGAGTGAAGAGTCTCAAGGGACAGAGGTGGCAGGATTCCATTTTGGCTAAGAAAGAAAACTGCAAAATTATATATATATAAATATATATATATAATTAATTATATAATTTATATTATGTATTATATATATAATTTTGCAGTTTTATTTCTTTCTATATTATATAGATCTATATTATATATATTATATATACCCACACACACATATACATACATATATATATTTATGTATATATATACACACATATATATGTATATATACATATATACACATATGTATATATGCATATACATATAGATCTGTATATGTATACATACATATGAATACCTGTATCTTCCTATGTTTGTACAACATTAAAGACACTAAGGTGACAGGGTATGAGCATCTTGTGGCTGGGGGTGACCTTGAGAGCTGAGCAGAAGAGGAAACTTGCTTATCTCTGCACAGAGTCCTGTGCTCCTGCAATTCCAAGAGGGCAGTGACTGCCACAACCAACCCTACAGAGTGGGGCTGAGGGCACAGCTGGTAGCTGAGGGACTGAACCAAAAGGAACCACGGAAGCCTTGGAGCTTGGGCCCAAGGTGAGGAGTTGTCTCCAGCAGCAGCTGGAGCTGGGAAGGCTGCTGGGTTGGGCTCGGGAGTGAGAGGAGACCCTGGCACCTGTCCAGGTCTGAGGAGGCTGGAGGGTGGGAGGGGATGGGGAAAGAAGCTGGACAGAGTGGGGATCCAGGACCCATCGGAGGGGTGCCTTGGAGGAGTCTCCCCAGGTGTTTGGATGCAAGAGTTGGACACAGAGCACCAGGCCCAGGTGGGCTGTGGGCCTCCAGCAGCCAGGACCCCCCTCCAGGTGTGGGCTCTCAGATGATGAGACCAGGGCAGGGACAGGTGGGCGGGTGCTTCTCAGAACAGGGCCTTTTGACCCCTCTATCAGCACAGAGTTGTGCTACCGCAGAGCATCCACCCAGACCCCTCTAGCCAGCCCTCCGTGCTGCAGCTTCTGATACTCAGCTTCCAGCCAGGCAGGCCTCCCCAGTCTGCCTCCTCCTTTGCATCATCACTGCAAGTCTCTCACGAACACCCCTAGGCTTCTGCTTTGTGCCTGTGTCATGCCTCCTCCCATCCCCTCACCCCTCCAGGTCTAGGCACCCTTTCCCTGCAGAGCCTTCCTAGTGCACCTAGCCACAGTGGGTTCCAGCCAAGCTGTGCCCTGGCTGTGCCTGGTCCCATGGTCAGGCTCCGAGAGCCTATTCCTCCTCTGCTCCAGGAGCCATGGCAGGAGCCTGCTACAGGCTCAGTGAAAGCTCTGACTGGCATTCTGCTCTTGCCCTCATGGCTGGGTGATTTAGGCCTCCAAGGCCCGGCCGTAACTCACCCAGGGAGTCCACAGACATCTGAAGGAGCTGGGGGAGCTCTAGAGGGGCTGGCTGTATGCATTGCTCCAATCTGGGCTGTTTCCATCACCGAGACTGAGTGCTGGCAAAGCCCTGTCCTGCTCTGGACCTCAGTTTCCCCATCTGTCAGTGCAAGGTGTTAGGGGATCCTTGGGGGTCCATTCTGGGCAGCTTACTCCACACAAGCTTCCAGTCTCAGAGCTAGATCATTCCATGTAAGCAAGGCCACCCTGTCCACTGTGGGGTGCCAAGTAGCTTCTTAGCCTCCACCCACGGCACACCGTAGCTCTCCCACCCTGTGGGGCAACCACAGATGCCTCCAGATAGCGACACTTGTCTTTGTGACCAGAGCAGCCCGGTGGGGCAGCTCCACCTCGGAAGTCTCCCTTTGTCTTCAGCAGGCATCCACCGCTGACCTCCAGGATCCTCAAGCACCCTGGGCCTGTCTGGAAACCACTTTGCTTTTCTGCGCCTGTGTGGAGAGAAGGTGACAGAAGCTGCAGAGTCTTTTAAAGGGACCCCAAACTGAGAATCGCTGTGGCTGGTGCCGCCACCCCTGCACTCTTGTGAAAAGGAGTTGGTGGGCAAGGTTTGCCTCCTGGTGGGAAACCGGCTTCTCCCGTGGTCACCTCATTCCTGACCCCAGAAGGTGCCCTGTTTTATTCCGCTCCTTCTGCCACCCTTCATTCTCTTTAGAAAAATCTCCTTCGCAAATTGCCCTTTATCTGAAGTATTCCTATCGGGTTTCTAGGCCCTGATGATGGAGGGGAGCTATTACATATGCAATCGCCTGCATTTATTTACATATCAGCAGCGAAAGGGGGGCCTGATTTTTCATCTGGGCGACACAGCTGTGCTTGTAAAAAGGGCGTCTATTAAAAAGGCCGTCGCTTGGTACAAGCTGCAGCATCTAATTGGCTTCTTGGGGACATTTTTTTATTATTATTATTTGCTCGGGGAACTGTTCATTTGAGCAAACGATATTAAATGACTATTGTCTCAGTCTTTAAGGAATTACCGTCTGAAAAACAATGCAGAGATGTCAGCCGTTGCGTGACAAAGGCGCTGGTGCAGACGCTGACTGGGACGCAGGCCTGTCGTGTTTCCGATCGATAATAAGCTGGTTTCAATAGTGATGCACTCGAACTCCAGTTCTGCAGAACCTACAATTAACTGGAATGGATTTTCCTTCCCCGTGCACCCTCCCACAAGAGACTGTTGACTCTCAAGGAAGCGCAGCGCGCTTAGGAATGTCATGTAAGATCGGAACATCCACTAGATGCAGGTGAGGGGGGCAGTGGGGCTCCTCATCTTGGCATCGTAGGCAGCTCTGTATTCATCACTTGGCACCAGGGCTCCAGCAAGGTTATGGACACTTCTCAGCTCCAGAGAGACATGGCAGAACCCTGGCATATGCGGGGGAGGCCATGGAACCGAATGGTTAAAGTCAGTGACACACCAAAATTACTCCCGCACCAGCTTGTATGCCTGTGAAGTGGGAATGACAGCACCTCCCACCTCCCAGGCTGCAGTGAGAGTGACAGGACTTAGTGCAAGTGACAGTGCTCCCAGATGTTGGGAGGCAGGCGGCGAGGCCAGGTGTTTTGATAGCAACTTTCGCAGCACACCCAGGGACCCAAAGGACACTTGCTACGGGAGTAAGTACAGGGGTTGGTCGGCATGCTCAGTGGGACAGTTGTGCCCCCGGGACCCTGGGAAGGGTCTGGAGACCCTTGGCTGTTGTGTGTGAGTGGGCAGGGCCCAGGACATTGCTGAGTATCCTGCAGAGAATTCCTGATCTCAGCACCAGAGGTGGGGGACTGATCAATACTGGGAGGTGTCAGAAAGGTGAAGCATTTTAGTCTGGGGGCTGGAGGAAATGTGGGGGTTCTGGAGCCAGATGGTACTTTTTGGGGCTGGACCCTCCTCTGCTGGCCTCTCAGGTCACCCACAGAGGTGGGACTTCCCATCCCTTCCCCCACTTTCCCCAGCAATGCTGTTCTGCATGTGAAACCTGGCACACTGCACCTCCAGGAGACAGAAGGCACGGGGGGGGGGGCGCAGACCCAAGTGCTGCTGCCCTCACTGGCCACCACTCTGTCCCTGCGAGCCCCAGCAGAGCTCTTATTTCAGATGTGTGGACATGCACCTGTCCTGGAGCCAGGCAGGTTAGCAGGAGCACACCAAGCCTTCATGACCATCACCATGGATTTGCTCTCCTGAAGACAGACGACTTTGGCAAGACTACGAAGGCCCTGGCTGTTCAGCTAGCTCTGGCACAGGGTGCCACTGACTTTCCATATAGTTGCTACCTCATTTTACTACCAGTTGTCAGGGCATCTAGCAGATGGTGCCCACCTTGTGGCTTCTACTCTTTCATGTCACCATAGAGGGAGCTGGCCAGTTACAAGGTGCTCTGACCCACAGGAGACACCAGGAGACAGAGGTGGGCGAGTTCCTGTGGGGCAGGGGCTAAGCCAGCACAAGCAGAGCACATGTGGTTCCCTCGGAGCTGTTGCTTTCGTGGCTAGGGCCTAAACTCAGCAGAACCACCCAGGGTCCTTCCGGCTCACCCCACCCTCCTCACTCTCTTCCTGAGGCTGCTGGCCCAGCTCTAATTAGGCGCTCCATGGTGACACACAGAGCATCTACAACTTTCCCACCTCTGACTCCCCCGGTGCAGCTCACAAAAAGCCCTGGGGTGGTTTTCATCATGATCCTGAGCTGCCTCTGGGGAGAGACTCTGACATGAGGGATTCACTGATGAGCACGGGTTTGGGGCCTTGAGATTTGCAAACATCCTGGAAGAAGGAGGGTACTTCTACCTCCGAGCATGTGTCCTCCACCGTGAGCCCCGCCCCCGCCTTCACCCCCGCACCACCTGTCATCTCAGGGTAGGGCTCCAGAGAAATTTGCAGGACCATGGACAGGTACATGGCAGTCTGCGGAGGAAATTATAAAGCTCAGGGGAGAACAGAGCAGGAATGAGTTTCCCAGAATGAAAAGGTAACATTTCAGAGGTAATTTCATAAGAGAAATGATCAGACCAATATATCACTGTGTTGATTTTAACTGCAGAGTTTAAAATAACCTTTGCTCTGATGTTTATTGGATCTGGAGCTGCAGGTTTCCAAAGACACAATCTAAACATTATATATGTGTCTGCTTTGGACACCTGCATTATGGCAGGGTGGATGCTTCTGGAGTCCACTTGGGCAGCAGGAAGTATGGCAGGTGGTGAGCAGTGTCTTACCCTCCTGAGCCCCATGCCCACAGATTTTCTTCAATCTAAGGCCCCTTCCAGCAGAGGGGCCTCCATTCCTTCAAGCACTGGGCCACAACCCATCTACCTCCACGGGTCAGCAGGGAGGAAAGGCTGCTGTAGCTGACTGCTTAGACAGAGACCACCATGAGATTGTTGTTAGCTATTGCTTTGAGGGTCCATATCCATGTTCTTAGCCCAGATGTGGGTTTCACTGGCAGGCAGGCCCTACAAGGGTAGATCAGCAGGGCTGGGCCAAGAAGACAGATTTCTTTGGTCACAGTGGATGATCTGAGAGCCCCTGAAGGATCCCCAAGTGGTTTATTCTCCAGAGAACTTCAATCAAAACCTCTCCATGAGAAAATGAGGATCTTCAGAGGGCTATGATATCCACCCTCAGTGTGACCAAGACCACACTCTTACTTGGCTGCCAGTGAAGGCATAGAATTAATTGGGCCATATTAGGGAAAGGGAGACACTCAGGGTCCATACACATGGTGTCTCTGGCTGACTTCTTGCCCAGGCACCCTGGGGCTGGGCTGATGAGGTGATCAGGCCCTGGGCCTGTCTCTGGGGGTCAGTCCCAACCCAGTGGCCAGCTTAGCCCCAAGGTCAGAATGTCAAGTATGAAGGGCAGCAGAAGTGTGAGTGGTGGAGGGCCACAGGGTTGATGTCACTGCAGTCCTCCCAAGAGGTGTGTGGGAGACTCCCTGGTGTCCTCATCTGACACCATATACAGGGGACTCCACTCACACCTGAGTCAAAGCCCTGCTACAGTCGAGCCATGTGAGCTCATGCCACAGGGTGGATGAGGGCACCGCTGCCATAGAGGTGGACTTCAGCTCTCTTCGTGTCTTCCTGTGAGGAGGCTGAACTCACCAACAAAGGTGTAACATTCCTGTGAATGAACAGACAGTTGAGTCAACAGGGAAGTAAGAAAAAGAAAGGGCTGCAGTAGATGCAAAATTTTAATTATAGTCTAACCAGCCAAGTCATTCTTCCTGGCCCCAGCTTTTAAATGGTATTTAAGTTCCAGTCAAGTTCTGGTTCTGTGAAGACCAATAGCTCTGTCTTGTCCTCCCAGTGCAAACAAGACAATAGAGCAAGTAGATTTCTGGGGCTTCTTTTCCCAGGATGTCCTCCACATGCTGCAAACACCCCATCTGCACAGTGCTGGTCCACAGCAGGGCATGTAGGGTTAGAGAAGTCACTTGGAGGCTGATCACAAGCCCCTGTATGGTGCTTAGCATCACTCTAGACATTGCTCTGTTTTGATGAGCAATTCTGAACCCCACCAGGCTTCCTGGGAACAGCTGGGAGGACTCAGGGGAGCCGTTACCCCTTACTGAGCCCCCTCGCATTCTGCGGAGTGTGCGTGCAGGTCTTGCTCTGCCTTCCAGCGGGACCCTCAGGAGCATCAAATGAGCCTGGGCTGGTGGAAACCGGTGTAAGTGCAGAGCCTCTGTGCACAGTGCAGCATAAATCATCATTTAGAGTAGAAAGATGCATCCGGCTGGGGTTAAGAGGGGAAGGAAGAGCCAGGGGAGCCACATAAAAGAGGCGAGAGGAGAAAAGACTGCACCAAATGTAGACACGTGCTCACGTTTATGCAAAAGCATGCAGAGGTGTGGATTTGTAAAAAGAAATTAAATAAAAATTTAAATAAATTAATCACCTTGAAGGCTTTGTAAGAAGAAATTTTGGGGATATCCTGAGCCTACGGTCCATATGCTGAAACAAGCAAAAATAATAATAAAAGTCTTTAACAGTACTCTGGATTTATTCAATTCTATACCTTAGGGCAATTTTGCCTGGTATAAATAAAATCTGAGAGTAACACCAGTTTTTATGTGCTAGAATGTTCCAAGGCTATGTGTGGCATTTTGTTGAGCTTTTTTGCATTATATCAAATCCAAGGCCCAGCTTTATGAGTTTGGATGTCCAGTTTTCTGAACCACCTGGTAACTTGCTCCATATTCACTTCAGAGAGAGTCCAGGCAAGGGCAGCAGGGGCTGAGGCTAAGATAGCTGTGCAGGGCTCTCTGGGCTGGGCTGCCATAGAGGACCCAGGACTCTCTGTGAGCTCTGGCCTGGTGTCGGGCTTATGAGTGACCAGTGGCTACCTCTGCATGTCTCTTTGGTCTATCTCATGGAGCAGCAGAGAGCTGGAGTTTGTTTCACACTTTGCCTTCATCTTGACCTTTAAAATATGTAAATGTTTATCCTCATCCTCGTGGCCACCTGCAAATAATGGCTCACAGAAGGACGGGAGTTATACCACCAGGGCCTCTCTGTATCTCTGGGCTTGGACTCCTCCAGGGTGTGGTGACCCATGGGCCTGCGTGTGTCCAGGGGCAGCCAAGGTTGGCTTTCTCCGCCCTCTGCCAATCTAGTTCACAAAGGCTTGGCTCATTCGGACTGTTAGCCTTGTTAAGTCTGGCTCAGAACCAACGAGCTTTAATTATTCCCCCAGGGAAAACTGTTGCTCCCCTCCCCACCTCAACCCCTGCAGAGGGCAGAGGAAAAAAATAAAATAAAACACAATGAAACAGTGCCAATCCATCAGCCTCTAGTGCAGACAGACGCTGACACTGACAGGAGCTCTGTGCCGGGAAGTTACCAAGCGTGGAATGGGCTAGTCCAAATTAATTGGTTCAGCTGTGACCTCTGGTCCCTGGGAAAGGTTGGGAGTGTTGACGAAACACGGTGGAAAAACCCAGCCAGGCGGACACTGTAATTGGTGATGAACTGAGCACCAGCTGGGTGGTCCATGAGAAGAGCATCTTCTGCTTGACCCTGCTACCTCCCTTGAGATCTGTCTGCAGCTTTCAATCTTCAGAGAGAAGTTGGAAAATTATCCAAGAAGGGTGGAGTCCCAGGGGGATGTAGGGAGTCATGGATGCAGATGGAGGGCATGGGATGCAGTTGGGGGCAATGGGAGGCAGGTGGAGGTCATGGGAGGCAGGTGGAGGTCATGGGAGGCAGGTGGGAGTCATGGAAGGCAGGTGGGAGCCATGGGAGGCAGGTGGGAGCCATGGG